>MQRK01216072.1:11521-27999 GCA_001938485.1 Girardia tigrina
TCACATGATCTTATCAACAATGCTTCACATGACACTCTCTCCCAATAATTTCTAGAATGCTTGCACAAAATCTTAAAATCATTTATGCTCATATTACATTTACACGTTTTTTTATGCTCAGCAATATCACTCTTTCCCCCTTTTTGACTGTATTCTTGGACTCGTTTGCAGAGATGACGGGCAGTCTCTCCGATGTATGTGGCATTGCACCCATTACATGTGTATTGATAAACAATGTCCGAACACAATCCTAAAGGAGTCTGTGATTTATGGCAAAACATATTCTCAACTTTAAATGATTGAGAAATAATTTTTAAATTTAAAATGTTATTTGTTGATTTCAAGATCGAATTCTTGAGCATAAATGATTTTAAGATTTTGTGCAAGAATTTTAAAAATTATTGGGAGTGTCATGTGAAGCATTGTTGATAAGATCGTGTGATCCTAAAATCAATGTTCAAACAGCACTTTCAACTAATTTGTTAAGAGTTTTTGTTTAGACTTACGCAAGTGATTATGTAATCAGTCATTTTATATATAAAAGCAATAAAAAAGAACATAATCAGTGATCTGATGATGACGGTTAAACCGTCGAAATATATTATCACAAAATATATTTTTAAATGGCGTTTATTTGTTTATTCTAAAAATAAGTCGAATATTTTCCAGAATAAGTCAGTGAAGTTAGTGATTACAAAATCAATACTTATGTTTCCCCTGAAGATTTCGTGACAAAAATTTCAATAAATTTAAAAAAATATTATCCTTGAAATGCTGATAATATTTTACATATAGTCATTCTTATATTTGCTCGGGCCTGTACAGAACTTTTATTAAATTTGAATTAATTATTAAATTAATTTTCGCGTATTTGTCTGGGTACATTATATTGATTATTCCCATTTATGTGGCATATGTTAACAGTTTAAGTATGCGCTAAAAAATAAACAAAAAGTAACACACAATTTTCAAGTGAAAAAATTTATTCATTCAACTTTACAAATTATCGTTAGATCTGAAAATAGTGTTAAAAATAACTTCGGAGTTCAATCGGGAGATCTGCTAGTTGTCTTGAGTCGATGTCTCAATTACCTCATCGGTGACTTCATGATTTATCTTTTGTACAATTTCTTTCAACACTTTCAATTCTCCATATTTCGACTCTAATTTCGTTTTTAAATTGTGGTTTTCATTTTTCAATTTTGTATCTTTCCAAAATTTCTACTTCTCTTTTACGAGCTTTCTCGCGACTTAATTTCACGGACTTATTATTTCTTTGTCGAAAACTCGTATAATCGTCCGTGGAATTTTGTGGTGTTTTATTTTTCATTATAAATAAAAGTTTTTTACACAATTTGATTAACTGCTGTTGATAATGTATATTAAAACAATGCGTAAAAAATTTTATTAAATGGAAAATGCGACTAGATAAAAAAAATAAGGTAATCGGTTTGAAATAAGGTTATATTTGAAAAAAATATATTATTATTTGGTAATCATTAATCTAATGTTTAAGTTTAATTCAAAAGGTAAATTTATGATTTCAAATCTAATTTAAAAACTTATCGAAGTTAGTGGAGAAAATTTCATTTGGAAAATTATTACTTATTAATTCGTTGTTACAAATACATTATAAAACATTTTTCCAGATTGAGTTGAAATTTAAGTAAAAAATAGTGATTTTAAACACTTAAAATACGTTTGTTCAATATTGGAATGGAAGTTAGGTGTATAAAATAACATTAAAAATTAAATAAAAGAATAAATATCATTAATAAAAATTATATATCTTTTTATTTATTTTTTTTAATTTTCTAAATTTTTAACTTTATTTTAGACAGCTTAAAAAAACCCATTTCTAAACGGAACAGTATATTTCAGGTGTCTAAAATCACCACATTGCTTTAATTTTATATACTATGAGTTTTTATAAAAAAAAAGCGGAAGTCCGTTCTTTTAGTAACAAATTTCTTTTGATTGTTTGCGTTTCTTAAACGCATGATTTTAGTGTTTATTGAAAAATAAAATTTTAAAGTTTGAATTTTAGTGTTGATTTTACCGTGTTACATAAATTTCTATGCAACCAAAGAAATGGAATTAAGTAAACTTTATAATGAGAATTTTTCAGTCCAAAATAATTTTATCTTTGAGAATCATCTGTGGTTGCAAGTATCTCTTAAACGTGCGGGGAATAGTTTCTCAGAGGGAGTGGTGGATCGATTTAATAGTATTGGTGTACCAGTCGATTTAACTGTGTATCGTCTGAATCGTCGTCACGCGTCGACTCCGTAACCGATTAGTGTCAGTTCCCCGTGGCATAAAGAACCTTGGATCACTGGACTCTGGGATCGTCCCTCCCACTTGATGCCGGTCGATCCGAACACCACAAGAAGTTTTGGTTCATGATAAAAAAGGAAGAAAAGGAAGAAGCTCCTCGAACCAGTATCAAAGATCTAAAAGAAGAAAACTAATTAAATCAGAAAATAAAACGAAAATACTTATTAAAAAATTTTGGAAAATCGTAGATGACTTTGGCACTAGCAGTCATAGAAGCATCACCATCACAAGATGGTTACAAGAACACTGTGAACATTCGTGAATCGAGGATGTTACAAAGAAAACGGCAGTCAGGATGATTAGAATCATCCAGTAACTCCCTCGCATCATGTCTCTAGAGAATCTCGTACAGGATGCCCGAGTGTGTCGGGCGAAGCGTGCATCCGGTATAGTATAAGTACCCGAGGTGTTTGCACAAGACAGCAATCAACTTTCAATTTTTATTTATATTTAATTTTTGAAGCAGTTTTGCAGTTTTTGCATAAATATCGCGCATTATCATATATCTCCTATCGCGACTATAATCATTTTCAAAATATCCAGCGGTGAAAATTTATTTCACGATTAATTATATTTTGGAAGACAAAAATTTATCCTACATTTGTTCCAATTAACATTTGGAAAGTGAGCCAGTACTTATTATTTAGTTCATGTCTAGATATCCGTCTCTTCTTTATTTTATTATGAGGCAAATAAGAGTTATGATGAGGAAGAGGTTCTGTGAAGGTGAGAATAAGGAAGCGATTGTTAAACGAGTGGAAGGTAAAACCAAAGGGAGTAAGGATCTGACAAGAGAAAGTATGGTGTTGAAGGTGAAGAGGACCGTGGCGTGAGGGCTAAGACGTCATGTGTAAATAATGTATATAAGTATGTAATTGATGATGTAATTTATAGATGCGTCTAGTAGTCTAAAAGGGAGCGTAAGTTGTAGATAGAGGACTTTATTCTTAGTAACATAACTTGTTAGTAGAGAGTTTCATTAGTCTTTTAAATGATTTCTATTTCCAATTAGTCGTAGTTATTTTATAACTTTTGTTTCGGAGAGCGTCTCAGTAATATAATGTACGAATGAGGCGTCCTATATCTTATGTCGATAATTAGTCGAGTGAGTACGAGGGAGCCAGCAAGGGGATACGGTAGTGGGAGCAGTGATGAAGGCGAGAATAACGCGCTAGTTGCAGGGAAGGCTATGAGATGAAGGATAGGGTATTCTGCGTAGATGGTGTATAGAGGAAGATTTATTGGAGTGTTGTTATGATAGAGAGACTATAAATTATATTATAATGTTCAACTAATAATCTTTAAAAGTAGTACAAATCCCTTTTAAGAGTCCGGTGATTCCTAAACAAATTTAGTACGAATAAACGTCCTCCGCCACTCAATAGTCTTTCAATCGTTTTTAGTCATCCTTAGTTTTGTAATATCAGTATTATTAAAATTAACAAAACGATTTTTCGATTCGAGGAAATCCCAAGGATGGAGCATCAATACATAAAAGTTCAGCTCCAAAATCTCTTAAGTGAATTAGTTAAAATCAATGCGTTGACAAAAGGGTGTATAGTATTAACATGCATGACGAAATATATATTTGATCATTAACCATCACGGGAGAGACGAGTAAACCAAAGGGTTATCGTTGTATGGAGTATGAGAACTATAATAATGTAATAACCTTATTCGATTAACCTACCGAAATTATACAATTCAACATTCAGTAATTACAATCAATTGTACATTAAAATTGAGGAGCTCATTAATCACAAAAGTCCCTGAATTTTTAAAACTTAAACAAAGAAAATTCGTATAATGGATTATGGCAATAAATATTAGTTGTCTTATGTGATTCTGAGTTCGTATTATTATTCATTCAATTTCTCCAAAATAATTAAGCGAAAACGATGACAGGAATTAAGAGCAAAATTCGAAAAGCCCGGAAACGACATAAAGTGGCAGTCTAAGGAGACGGAGCTGCAATATAATGTCAGCATAGATTTAAAATTAAAATGCGACACTCGTAATTCAAATTAAAATTATAACTGATGAAAAATGTTGACAGTGGCGAGGAACCTTTTGGAGGTGACGCAGTCTGACCGAGTATGCGAGGGGCACGCGGATTGACCGACGTTTACTTCCTTGAGGCTCTCTTCGTCCGGTTTAATTAATAAACTAGTACAATAAAATATTTAAACAATAATATAAAACAATATCAACCCCATCAGACATTAAGACCACCAGTCGGGCAATAATCGTTACTGGTCAGAACCCGAAGACGCTCCGAAGCACACACAACTCGTTGATGTGCGTGGAGGAGGCGCGTTTGTTCCCTTAAACAATGAATAACTATCGAGAAAAATACGAAGTACATAGGAGTTGCCGTTCAACTCTTAAAACGGATGGGGGCTCTGAGTCCACGAAAATGTTGTTGAGCGAGGGGAACACGACATTAGAAAAAAATCAATAATAAACAGAATTAAAATAAAAATAAAAAACACCTACAATCAATAGAACAGGCATGCGTTACAAACACAGGGTTCAAAGAAAAATCAATAAATCGCGCTACCAGCTCACACCACAGGCGGTGGCAGATTCTCTCGGACCTTCTGTGATGCCAATCAGGTATAAATAATTACACCAAACAAGTGAACCACACCCACAACACCCAACAACAATCTAAAACGAAAAATTTTGTAGACAATCATAGATTTTACTGAGACAAATTAAAAAAATTTGCAATTTACTCTAGCTAGTGCAACAATCTATCCTATATTTCAATTACAATTCGACGAAAGGACAAAAGGTACGGCGCACCAGGAAGCACCCATGCCACCCGACTCAGTTTTTATTTATTTCTTTGAACTTTTATCTTTAGTTGATTTTATCCTATTTGTAATATTGTGTTGCTATCGCTAACTCGTTATAATCCGTTAAACAGACATATTAAGAATTGAGTGAGAAGAAATCATTAACCACAAATACATATATTTAGATATATATCCAAATCCAGCCGGATCTCTTGATGGCGATAGCCGTCGAACGATCCTAGCACTTTCTAAACTCCACTTGCGGCCCTCATGAGCCGCTGCGACGCTTCACGTATCTTGAATAATACACAAATTAAACGAAACTGACAAAATTGTGCTAAGAACTTACTGAGCAGTCAATTGAGTCACCCGGCTCCCCCTATGAAGATCTCGTTGCCGCCCGTCCATGGCTGAAACCCGTTGAAAGATGGGATCATCCCGTCAGAGGTTATTACCCTCTAAAGAATAACAAAAAGAATAACAAACTTCATCGAGAACAGCTGGCTGCAAAGGATATTGGTGAAGATCTATTTGAAATTTTAAATCTGTGTATAAAATTCGTGAACTTTATTCGAGTATGTGCAGTGAATAGCCGAATATTTTCTATTATATGCGGAGAAATTGGTTCAGCTCATAAGTATCTGTTGTTGTATTCTCATATAAGATGGCTGTGCAGAGGAAAAGTAGTGAAACGCTTATTGTAACTTAGAGTAGAAGTAGAAATCTTTTTAAAAGATAAAAAACCTATTTTAATTTGCTTATTTGGCTGATGTATTTTCACTAGTTAATGAACTGAATTTAACTATGCAGAAGACTATGACTAATCTTTTTTCTTGCAATAATTTGATCAAATGAGTTCAAATTTTAGTTCGGCGATATTTTTGTCCACGATATTTTGTCGTGTAACCTTTGTAATCCGATATTTTGGTTTAATATTAATTTTAATTAAAATTTTGTCTATGTCAAAAGTTTAGATAGAACTTAATAAGTAACTTGAAGCTTATTGATTATCAGTAAAAAAAACTGATCTATAAAATAAAAAATGCGCTTTACATCTATCGTTCATATGAATACTGATTGATATTTTTTATATTTGTCATAAAATATTTTTTTTGCATTATTAGTTTTATTTTTAAACAGATTTAAAATAAAATTGCGCTTATTTTATTTTAAAAAGCAAAAAAAAATATTTGTTTCAATTATTGAAATTTTTAGAAGAAATTAATCGGAAAATTCAATAAATAAAGACCATTTCTATTTACACGAAATTGACACGATTCGATGTGTCCCATGGAATTTGAAAACTATCTCGACACATTGCGCGCGCTCGCCAAGGCGACTGCCGCCAGAACGCAATGTATATCGACAATTGTCGAATTCAAGAAAGAATTACCGATTTTCGATCGATTTATCGTAATTGTCTTATCGTACTCGCTGAATGACCAATGATTTGATGAAATCATTCGATTAGGTCGCCAGTTGCGAGAAAGAATTACCGAAACGTTCTTTATCGACTAATTTTATCGATGTGATCCAAATGAACAATGCGACTTACCGAGTACGATTAGAATTGATTCTCGATAACCGCTTTTGTATTCTCTAACCCGTCTAGAAATATTCCCGTTAAAATATCGATAAAATAAAAGAATTTTTGGAATTAGATTTAAATAAATTATTGTATCATTTAAAAAAATAAAGAAATAAAAACTGAAAAAAAATAAATTACAAAAACATAAAAAATATTTTCTCTGTTCATTTAAAATTTTTTAAATGTCGCTTGTTTCGATTTTATTAGAAATTTGTTTCTCCTTTTTTTAAAATTTTTTTTCGGTTAATATTTATAAATTTAAATATTCAATAAATTTGTTTTACATTTTTTTTGTTTTCTAATTTATTCTTTTTCAATGATTATTTCATAATTTTTTAAAAAAATCAATAAATTATTTAAATTTTATTTTTATTCTTTCGTTATTAATTATTTCAATCTTTAATTATGATTTGATAATTTTAAATATTAAATAAATTATTTAATTTATTTCTAAAAACATTCTTTTAATTGAAAGAAAATAATTGAAAAAAAATAAATTATCAAACGTAAAAAAATTATTAAATTAAATTAAATATTTCATTAAATATTTTAGAATTTTCAAATAAATGATAAAAAATAATTAATTAGAAATTTATTTTTAAAAAAATATAGAAGAAAAAAAATTCTAATTAAAACCGAAACAATATGAGACATTTAGATAACTTATATGAAAATAATGTACAAAGAAAAATATTTTTTATGTTTTTGTAATTTATTTTTTTTCAATTATTATTTTTTAAATAATTCAATAAATTATTTTAATATAATTCTAAAATTTTCATAAATGTTTTTCATATTTATTTCTTTTTTTTCGGTTAATTTTTCATTTTTTAAAGATAATAAATAAATTATTTTATTTCTAAAATAATTCTTTTATCTTTAATTCTTAAAATTGATAAAAATAAAAAGTTAATAATTTTTTCTTAAGATCAGGTCCCCAATGAAATACAATATCTGTTTATTTTTCATTGAATATTTTAATTATTGATTATAGGGCTTAATTGTATTGCAATATCCGTCACTGTATTTACTATTATAAATCATAATTTAATCGAATAATTATATTTAAAATTATTTTAATTTGAGTGTAAACTAGTAAATCAAAAAATTAAATTTTTATATCCATTATTTATGCAGACAGAACTCTACTTTGCCAACAAAATTAAAAAAAATAATTAAAAAACACAATAAAAAATTATTATAAACTACTCATAATTTATAAGTAGATATCTTGCAATTAACGTTGTTCTGGAAATTTTCACATAACCATTTATTATCATCGAGAATGAGTAAATTTGCTAAATTTGAATAAAATTGTGACAAAATTTCAAGTTGAAATATACACCTGTTCTCGTTTAAATGTACCGTGTAGGCATTTTGGATATATTCCTGTATAAAAAATATATTTAAAATTAAAAAAAATAAGTTACCAATTAGAATCGACCTTGTATGCATTTATATAGATCATACATCATTTGTAAATGTCAAAAAATATAAAAATAAATTGCACACAAACAAAAAAGGCATTCATTTGCAATACATACCTACAATACATTGTCAAAAACATCATACACACCAGCATACAAACATAATTTTGGAGCATTAAAATATATTCATAAGCATTTGCTTATGACAGCTCCCACATTTTAAAAAATAACTATAAAAATAAATTTTAAAAAAATAACGCAAAATAGCCAGATTCGAGTAGTTTAAAGATTACTCCATCACAATTGGATGTGGGAAATATTATCCCTAAGCTAGTGCCCATCTGTCACTATGACTTGATGTGCACGAATGATAAGACGGAATGGAAATTTATCTGAAAACACTTCATTATATCGGTTTCATAAGCATAAAAATATTCTTTAGAATTCTATACTCCTCCCCTAATTTTTGATTTATCTTCAAGTGTTTCAAGATCCATAGGATACTGTAGTAGACAGTAAATCACATATTTTCCATAAATCAATTCTAGTGGTCAAGGAATACTCCTTATTGTTTTTCTAAGATCATTAAATTCATGCATAAGATCTTTATATACAAAATAAACAAAATCAGACAATAAGAAGCAAATTTTCCTTAAATTTTATTTAATAATAACATAGATATGTTTCTTTGAACAAAACTTCAAAACGTGATCTTTTCCTTTACCAAATTGGTATTTTAAAATCTAAATCGCCAATATCTGGCACCCCTAACACCAAACTCTAAAGTCTCTCTAGCGAGTCAAAGTGGATTCCGGGAGGAAATTCCTACATGATTCTGTAGTGATTAATGAACGGTTTCGATGCAGCTAAATCCGAGTTGATACTGCCTGACTTCTTTATGTAACCAATGTTTTTTATGAATGTTTTTGTCATAAACATCGGAAATCTTGGAATCTAAATTGCATTTGCAAGAGCGTCCCAGTTCGCATTTACGCATTATGTAGAGCGAGCAATCGAGAACGCTGTTGCTTCATTCTTTTGCCATATTTTCAATTTATATAATCATAGATTTAATTCGATACCGTTAATTAATACATATTTTTGTCATATATAAATGCCTTTGTGGCATAAATAAATGAGAATGGGTGTATAAATATATCCTTGGATATACATTGAATGCTCAAAGCTATGGTCGCTGTATAGGGCATCTTTGACTTGTGTTGTAGATTATTCTTATTAACCGGCTACTGGTGCATCTGCCGTGACTGTGTCGGTAAGATTTCTCGTCACCGCATTTGACATCAGTGGATTATATTGACCGGTATTGTGTTTATGCCATGTCGAGTTGGAATATTTGATATTCGATACTACCCTGTTTTATGGTTATATGGTGGCACCTTAGTAGATTTTAAAAGACAAAATTTTACCCCGAAAGCACCTTAGTAAACAGTGGAACCTTAGTTAAAAGTGGCACCTTAGTAAAACGAAACAAAAATTAAAAAAAATTTCCATCTTTTTTCAATTATATTTTTTAATCATCATAATCTTCATCTTCGCTACCAAAATTATTTTCATCCAACAAAATATCAATGAGCTGCTCACGAATACCTTGATCTTCATCTACCTCATCTTAAGATTCTTCAACGCTTTCCTCAATAACTACATCTTCAACGTCTTCGTGTTCATTCGGATAAAAATTGATTGTGGTCTTCTTGAAGCCATATTTGATCACAGAAACTGGAACTGAATCCCAGGACTCTGATATCCATTGACAAATCTCTTCGCATGAAGCTCTCTTCAAATTTCCTGATTTCGTATATTACTTATAACCATTAATCATCCAATTTTTCCAATGACGACGTAAATGAGCTTTAAATGATTTGTTGACACTATCCAAAACTTGAAATTTTTTCGTTAATCCACCTGGAATCATGGCCATTAAGGTTCCATTTGCAACAAATTTCGATTTGACTTCAGCAGTTCGATGTCCAGGAGCAGAATCTAGCATAAGCAGTGATTTTGGATTAAAAATTGCCATTCTTCTTCTCAACCATACTTTTTCAAACCACAGAAGAGTTTCATTGGATGTCATGCAAGATTTTTCATTAGCTGATACGATAACATTTTGTGGAAACGATCTTTTTGGTATTGTTTTTTTAAATAAAACATTTTAAATAAAATTAAAAAAAACATTATTAAAAAATTTAAAAAAAGTATAAAAACATATAATAAGATGGCACCTTCGAAGAAAGTGGCACCTAAGAAGAAAAAACATGAAATTTCAGGGTCTAAAAAAATTTAATAAGGTGGTATCTAAGTAAGCAGTGGTACCTTATAACCATAAAACAGGATATGCACATTTTTGTTAAATTTTTTATAGTTGTACCTGAAAGATGTAATTTGTTTTTAAGCAGGTTGTCATTATCGACGAGCCAATATTCTAAACAGCCGACAACAATTGCTCCTTATATTACAGTCCATCCTTTATGAGCCGCCTTTGCTTCAGTTTGCAGACTTTTATATTTCTTTTTGTTGTTATCTCTGGCATCTTTAAGCGCTTTGATTGTGTCATAAGGGGTTTTTATATCTATAAGAGTTTTTATATAAGAGTTCTTTGGTTCCATGGTTATAAACTTGTAAATCAATCCGGCTTCCCGACACAGGTCAATCACACTCTCGATTCATGATGATTTTTAAAATTGGTTTCTCTGCAAGTAAAGCATCTGTGACGATTTCTGCGATTGCATTATGTCTCGCCTGTATCAGAGTGCTGTTGGGTTTACACCAACATAGAACATGGATCTGTGTTTCTATATCTTGACCACATGCCCTACACATCGATTGTTGTTTTAGTTTTTTCGGCTTATAATTGGTTGGTAAACTATAAGTCTTTGTGCTGTGTAAAAAGCGCCATTCCTCGATGAATAGTGATTCGTTGTTTAGTACTTTGGAGCTGAAGTTGTGTTCTGCCAATGAGATATCTGACATTCCAGCCATCCTTTGTTTGCTCCATTTGTCAAATTTAATTTCGTTATAGATTCTGTGCAAGTGGAAAGTTATATTGTCAATTGAATGTTCACTTAGTATCATGGAATCATTGGATATGTGAACTTTTAAGCAAACGCCTAGCTCCTTGGTAACAAATTGAATTTGTCAGCCAATGCCTTTCAGGTATTTGATTGAATTCCGAATCTTTGTCCACCAAGATTTAAATCCATTCTCTTTGTCACCTGTGTTGATCAAGTTAAGGCAATCAGAGAGTGTCTTTTTAGTAGGTTTCTAAATTCCATGGATACACACACATAGTGATTCCAAGGGTGGCTCTCGACTTTCGGTTAAGTAATACAACTGATGTGGGAATATTTCGGTATCCCTTTACTCATTGTACGAAATGCGTTTACACAGACAAAGCTCTACAGAATCACGATACGAGATACCATGACTGGTCCTTTCTGACTGGGAAACCGAAACGTGCCAGTGCAAAGAAAGCTCGCATTCTTGCATCTAAAGTCGTGTGAGAAAGTCTGTATGCTCTGTATTGTCTATTTCTGCTTCTACCCGATATGACTCACTACCCTGTACGTCAATACTGGTACAGTAGTCTCTACGATACTCAGCTATCCGTTTTGCCGGGGAGGCTTATAGGGAGATAAAAAATTGGGTTGCAAGATTTGCTAATTTTTATGAATTATCATTCTGAATTGGTTGGAATTTCAGCCACAATCAATTTGAGTGTCCCCCATGATATTGTCAAATGGTCATTAACATAAGTCAAAACATAATTTCAGGCATTGAATTTTCACAACACCTAAAAAGTTTGGTGTCACTCTCTGAATAAATGCTATTGGTTAAACTACTTCATTTATCAAAATTAGATTAACATTTTCAAATAAATAAAAACAACAGATATAACTGAAATATCAAATTACTTTTTATATTTTTTTAATATAAACTTCTACAATCAAATTACCAAGTAAAATATTTTAACATTGAAATATAATATAATTAAATTATTTTGTGCTTTAAATGTTTCCTTACTTCTGAGAAAATGATGTTTCCTATTATTTCTTTTGTTTATTAAAATATTTTTCTTATGTATATGCTATTTTAATTTATTTTTTCTAGGCATTTGATCGCGAGAAACTCATAAATGATCTAAAAGAAACAAGCAATATAAAAAATTTATTATGAATAAATTAAACTGTTTTGTTATTCCATTTATTTATTACATAAACTATTTAAAGACATGGACGTAATATTTAATGATTTAAATGTCTATATCTGTAGTACTGTCGACTTCACTGGGTTTCATAACGTAAGGTGTTCCCAGTGTTTTTACTCCACAATCAACAATTTTAATGGATCGTCTTGGTGTTGACGAATCTTTGATAGTTTCTGCTTTTCCAAAAGTTTTAATGTATTATAAGATATGAAAGAAAACTTTACAAATTATCGTTATATTTGGAAATAGTGTTATAAGTTTGAGGCAGTCATATAAAGTACAAAATTTCTAAGAAAATAGATGTTTCTTATTATTTCCTATATGTTTTATCAAAAATATTTCTCTAGTAATTTTTTTTCTAAGCATCTGGTAGCGAGAAACTAATGAATGAAAAAAGAAACAAAAATTAAATTAACTGTTTTGTTATTCTAAGTGCCACTTTCTTTTACTGATATCAACCAGTCGCTAGGTATGTGAGTGAGGCGGTCTGCTCTGTTTTCTGCTGAACTTATTAACTTCCACTTTACCTGTAGCTGTTCCTCTCCAATAGTCGTTTTAATAGTACTGATCCGTCGTTTGACCAGCAGCTCGCTCATTCCACTAGCTTTGATCGGTTTATCGCTCCTCATTGCATTGGTCATCCATATAAACTCTGTAACGTAGTCGGTCATTATTTCAAAATCGTTCAATCCCCATGCTACTGCCGCTTTTATTGCTTCATTCGCCGCTTCGAGTTCTGCCAAGTTTTTGTGAGCTACATCGTCCTCCTTTCGTAACCATGATGCATCTTCGATCAATGCTTCACCTATCTCTACAGAAAGACCGGTTGCAATAGAGCTCGCGTCGCACCACACTCTTCTTTGTTTGCAGCGGGAAACCTACCATCGTCAGTTAACTGGATTTTCGTTATCCAGACGTTTTTCGAATTTTTTCGCGATGTTCACTGCGCGTGGTACCACCTCGTCATCCCCTCCGCCGCAACTGACTATCCTCTTAAGAAAGCTGCACGCTGGTCTCAACCAGCCTCAGACTGGAAAATGGCCCACTAGCTGTCAGACCCACGAGAACACATTCCGTCCAGTCAATCGACCAGGCAACTCCGGAACCTTGTCATCCCGGTGCCATCGCAACTCACCGTTAATTTCTCGAAACGCGAGCCCGAGCACTCTTCCTCCGTTTATCTTCGTAGGCGGTTTTGTTTCGAGCCCGAAACTGTTGAAGACCGCCAGTACGTGCTCTGACCACATCTTCTCAGTATTGACTATGACGTCGTCGCAGTAAGAATTTGCGGCCTTTGTAACCATCTCATCAGAACATAAAACGTGGTTCATGATACACCTCATGATTTTTGGTGCCACATTTTGTCCAAAACCCAATCGTGTCAGGCACCACTCCTGCCCCGCGTGTTTTATCACCTGATAAGGCCAGGTTCTCATCGAATTTAATGTTTGGTTTGGAGGTACGCCCGGAGTAAATCGATTATCTTCAGATTTTTTCCCATTTGCCGCACTAACTCTCATCGGCGTGGCTCGATACAAATTCATTCACCGCTCGATAATCCAGGACAGGTGTGACCGACGCCACTTGAATATTGCCTTGATGTGCACGCGCGCCAACCAAATAAATCGGTCTAAATCTTGCGCCATTCTGAGTGTCTCGGCCTCTCGCTCTTACTTGCCACTTCCGGCAGCCCCATTATGATGGCTTGGGTCACAAAAGTCTCCCCGCCTCCTGCACCTCTGCAAATTACGGCCTCTAACCGTTTCAGGTCTGCCATAAAGAAATCAGCGCTCTCTCCGGGAGCCAGTCGTCTGGAAGCAAAACTAACCCACGACAGCCTCGGACTTGGGGCGAAAGCTTCTCTGAACGCCACTGCGCTCTTCTCGAAATCCTGACGTGTCGTTTCTTGAAATCCTCGAAAAACGTTTGCTTCCTCGCCCGACAGTGCCAACGGCAACATCGTCAGTTTATCCTCGTAGAGTGTTTCCTTGCATTCACGAAACCTCTCGAGCCATACCGAGACATTTTATCGTCCGTCGTATTGCAACACTGTCTTCAAGGTCAATTGCCGTGATAGCTTGTGAGATTCTAGTAGAAATAAAATGAAACTTGCAAATTTTATTTTCAAATACAACTCTGATACCGACTTTTGACGAATCAAACAAACGACATTTTATTTACCCGAAACTTTGAATAAAATTTTATAAATTAAAAAAGATCACATTTTTATTTTTGGTGAATGATTTTTTTTATAAAACAATTCATCATTTTTTCAATAAAATATCATAAATTAAAGCCTTTAATCATTGCTCTTATGTAATCATTAATCAATGTGGACTTTTCTTTTGGGAATAATGAAAGAAACGGCTCCATTGACCGGAAGTTTTTTATAGGTCGCATCAGGAAGTCAAAGAAGGCCGAAGAAAAAATATCTACTACTTAAAGAGCAGATCAGGCGTGTAGTGTAAAGTTGCGCGAGATCAAGTCATTTAACGTTTTTAAATGCAATCTCTCATTTTTCATACTGTTAATAAACATTGTAATTTTTATATTGTTGTAATATAAATATATTTTATATATTTAGTTTATCTTAATTCATTAGCCATAATTTTAATTCAGTCTTGGTCAATCAGTGATAATAGGTACCTTAAAATAGTTTGTTGTGAAAGTTATTGTTGTGTACCACAACATTTTAACAACAAAAACATAAAAATCTATTTTTTTCCATGTAAAAAATATTTATTTATTGTGTATGATCCGCCCGACGCTTAGGTCACCCCGAGAATCAGGCAGAGAAATGAATGAAAAATAACGTTATCGAATTCAAATTGTCGTTAAATCTTTCGAATCTTTCACAGAATATTTTTGAAAATCGATTTTTTTCGTTTCTATCTCACGTTAAATCAAATAAATTTCCAAAATGGTCATCACAAATAACAATTCCAATCCGCGAAAATCATTCACTAATCTCAACAAATCGACCAGTTCCATCGGAATTCCATCGATCCTTTTCAAAACAAAAATCCGAAAAACTCTTTGTTTACCGTCGCCACTCCTCATCGATCTTTTCTTCACAAAAAATCGATTTCCACGACGATCAGAAGCGACAAGCATGCTAAATAACCGACAGTCGAAAACGAAAATCGTCAGACGAAGAAACCGTATCGAAATAGCGCAAGTTGCGCTCGAATTCGTCGAATTTGCACGAAGAAATCCGATCGATAAACACGTGCGCGTCTTCACACAATTCTTCGATTTCTTCATCATCTATCTATTGCTCGAATAAAGCGATCGAGAATTCCAATTGCTTGAAGAAATCGCAATTTTCGTCTCCGAAAATTTGTGTGAGGTTGTTGAAGACGCTCGATAAAGAATCGATATTGCTCGATGATGGAATTTGGTCCGCACTGATCGAGAGTGTCGCGGACACTCCACAAGCGGAACGGTCGACCCGGCGACCGGCTAAACCGATTTTTATATCGGTTGCCAACTCAACCGGGACGACTCAGGTCTCTCTACTAAACAAACTAATAATTATATATAATAGTTATCAAATTTAGTATGAATTATCGTTAAAATAATTGTTTTTATTAATTTCAATATTTAAGCAGGTGTGATGAATCATCCGGTGATGAATCGTCCGGTGGTGAAAAGTCCTAGAATCAGGGAAAAATATAATTTTTTTAAAAGTATATAATTAAAAGGCATTTATTTGTTTTTATAGAGAGTTTATATATATTAATAAAGGATTTAAATTTATCAATAAAGGATATATATTTATTGATAATGGGGATATATTTATTAATAAATGATTTATATTTATGAATAAGGGATATATATTTTTAAATAAAAGGTTTATATTTATTAATAACCCTGTAAGTTTTTTAACTGCTTATTGTTGGGTATTCAATTAAAATCACGTTTTATTTTAAATTTTTAATCAACTACTAATTCTGACTCCAAATAAACAAAAGGTTTCTTCCAACAATAATATATGAAGAATGAACAAGACCTTTTAATAATAATTTATTCTGCTAACCACAACTGAAGTACAAATATAAATTCAACTCTATCAGTACACTACAATTCAAAGATCAAACTTC
>MQRK01216073.1:30249-46344 GCA_001938485.1 Girardia tigrina
ATATATATATATATATATATAAAGTAAGCTAATAAAAATTTTGCAATTAAGAGTTAAAACGGTCACAAATCTCAATGCATCAAGAAACATCAGGAACATTAGAAAAACACGGATGTAAATCTACGATATTACTTTCAAATAAAACCGAAAAAGGCCATGGAAATAATTCTAAGTGACACTACTGTTGATGGAGAGCTATCTTTGGAATCTCTTACAAATTACGCCAAATCAAAAAGCGACTTTCATCCTGAAACAGACTGGAGCAATGCACTAAACATCAAACCTGGTTTAAAATTTCAATTTCAGCATGTCACTTCAGAAGAGATTGCAAACATATTCAAGAACACCAAAAATACTAGTCCCGGTATATCAAACATTGGTTATGCAGATATTGACTATTGCAACCAAAGTTGTGAATTTCTGGACACATTATTTAACAAAATTATTGATACGGATATCATTCCATCCAGTTGGAAGAAATTTCTAGCGGCAATTGTGAGGAATATTTGGTGTGTGGATATTTTTGTGTAGTTTTTACATGTTTAAATGTTGTATGTTGATTTGGGATTGTGCCTCTCCTAGCCAGATGGATTATCAATATTTAATTTCTTATAATCTGAAACTAATTTATTTAAATTTAGATTTAATATTCAAATTTTTAATTTTTATTATTACAACTTTTCAATAATTTTAATGATTTTATTTTTGTAAATTTTTAAATAATTAAAATCAATTTAATGTTTAAAAATGACTATAAAAATATTTTATTTCAGCCAATAAAATTTAAATTAAATATTTTTAAATAAAGTGGTCTTCTCAAGTATAGTTCAGATTATAATGGGAGATATCGAAAATTGATTGATGGATCTAAGTGAAAACAATACATCATCATAAAGATGATAAAAAATGTGAATGTAATAAATGTTCTGTCAAATGTGTGAGTTCTGTTAACAGTAATGATGCCTAAACTGGATCAACACAGGTGACAAAGAAAATGGATTTAAATCTTGGTGGACCAAGATTCGGAATTCAATCAAATACCTGAAACGCATTGTGTTACAAATTCAGTTTGTCACCAACGAGCTAGGTATTTGTTTAAAAGTTCACATGTCCAATGATTCCATGATATTAAGTGAACATTCAATTGACAATATAACTTTCCACTTGCACAGAATCTATAGGAAAATGAAATTTGACAAATGGAGCAAACAAAGGATGGCTAGAATGTCAGCCATCTCATTGGCAGAACACAACTTCAGCTCCAAAGTACTATACAATGAGTCACTATCCATCGAGGAATGGCGCTTTTTACACAGCTCAAGGACTAATAGTTTACCAACCAATTATAAGCCGAAAAAAATCAAGGCAACAATCGATGTGCAAGGCATGTGGTCAAGATATAGAAACAAAGATCCATATTTTATGTTGGTGGAAACCCAATAGCACTCTGATACAGGTGAGACATAAAGCAATCGCAGAAATCGTCACAGATGCTTTACTTGCAGAGAAACCAATTTTAAAATTCATCATAAATCGAGAATGTCATTGGTCTGTGTCGGGAAGCCGGGTTGATTTACAAGTTTATAACCATGGAACCAAAGAACTCTGGCATATAGATATAAAAACTCCTTATGACACAATCAAAGCACTTAAAGATGCCAGAGATAACAACAAAAATAAATATAAAAAGTCTGCTAACTGAAACAAATGCGGCTCATAAAGGATAAACTGTTGAGCAATTGTTGTTGGCTGTCTAGGATCTTGACCCACTGATAATGACAACTTGCTTAAAAATAAATGACATCCTTCAGGTACAACTATAAAAAATTTAACCAAAATGTGCATAGTGTCGAATATCAAATATTCCAACTCGACATGGCATAAACACAATAACGGTCAATATAACCCACTGATGTCAAATGCGTTGACTACAAATCTTATCGACACAGTCACGGCAGATGCACCAGTAGCCGGTTAATAGCAGCGACCACAGCTTTGAGCATTCAATGTATATCTTAGGATATCTTTACGTATTTCAACTTGAAATTTTGTCACAATTTTCTCCAAACTTTGCATACTTACTTATTCTTGATGACAATAAATGATTATGTAAAAATTTGATCAAAAAAACTTTTTAAGGTATCAAAATTAGAACAAAACTGTCCCATCAGAGTTCCTAAACAATATTAGCATAAAAAGATTTACTTTTAAATTATCAGTAGTTTATATTATGTAAAAAACAAATTGAAAAATAAAAAAAGTTTATGCTGGCGGAACTCTACTTGACCAAAAGAATTTAAAAAAAATTTATTGTCGTTTTTTTTAATATTTTTCTAATTAAAATTCTGTTGGCCAAATAGAGTTCTGCCTGCATAAATAGTGGATAAAATATTTTTTTTGATTTACTAGTTCTAAAATAATATACTTGGAAATTATAATTTATTTCAATTATATTACGAAACTTGATTTCAAAGTGTAATTTAAAATTATATATTGTCTTAAAGTTTCAACTTTTTAATGTTTTTTAAATTATTTATTTTTTTAGTGAGAAGAAAATTAACTAGTTCTTAATATTATTGTTAATAATAATAATAATAATCAGCAGTTCATTATTAAAAATAATATTTTATTTTGTCTCATATTCAAACGAATAAAAATTATAAATAAATAAATAAATATAATGAAAAAATAATATTTTTAGTAACATAAACATTAAAGCTCTTTCTAATTCATTCTTTTCAAATTGTTTTCTTTTTCTATCGAATCATTTTTTTGTTTTTATTTTATTTATGAAAGCAATAAAAATTTTAAATATATTTGATTTTGTTTATTTGACTTATTTTCTGCTCTATTTAGATTCCTCTTTCTCTTTTATTAAATTACCAGATATGCAAATTGTTAAAATTTAAATGAAATTTCCTCAAATTTTCTCATCAATAGTTTTTTAAGCGTAGCGTAAGCAAAAATGATTATTAAAAATTTATATTAATATCTTTCGTCTATATAAATAATATTAATTATTTTTTGAAAAAAAATTTTTGTATAACTACATATATTATTTTCTAATTACAAAAATTTATTTATTATTATTTCAGAACAATAAGTAATTAAATAAAATAGAAATATTAATATTTTTTATTATTAAAAAAAATTATATTAAATTTTTTAAATTAAAATAAATGCTCAAGGTGAATAAAATAAATGAAGAAAAAGATTATTTTATATAAGTAAAAATATTTTATGTTAAAAGAATATTTATTTGTTTTTTTACAGATTTTCTTACAAAAAAGACAAATTGCAAAAAAAATCGATAATATTTTAATTAGGTTCCCCAATGATTTGTTAATTTTTTATTTTCTTCCTTAAAGAAAGTTGTCAATGAAAATGATTATCATTTCTTTAACTTTTTAATATATATTTATTTGTATTATGAAAGATTATTCAAAAACTCTCCATCTTAAAATAACATTTAGATAATTTTATAATTGATATTTTTTTGAGAAAATAATTTTTATTTTAATTTCATTTTTCATACAATTTATTTAGCTTTTAATCTTGTTTTTTATAGGAACTATGCTTTGTTAATTTTTGAAAATTGACATTTATCTACTTTTTATATTTTATTAAAAAATCAAACATTATTTTATACCGTGCTCCAAGATACTTAACTGTGGAGCGTCATATCAGCCTAAATCTGGATTTGGACGCCGCTTCGACGTCGTAGGATCACTATGTCATTCCACCCGCATGGTACCAGTCAAATGATGTGGATGTTGTGATGCTTAGCGGCTTGATACGATGGGAAACTCTTTGCCGCAGGCCACTGCCAACATCTACTACCAACAACCAAATCCCAGGATCCGCGTCGAGTAAAGGCTTTTTTGAATCATGAACGCAGTCTAACCTTACGTCAGGCGAATCTTATCGTCGAAATTGAGCGATTCGAAATTATTCGACTTGATCTGTTTACAATTGATGAATGTTTCACTCCCTGTTTCGATATCGAATCTGTCAGTTAGAAAGCAAATTGTACGCATTAAACCAAGTGCATTTTCCCTTTACATTAATTCTTTTAATAATAAATGTTTATTTACAGTAATTATTATCTTTGATAAATTTGTTAAGGAACACAAAATTACTAAACTTTATTTTTCAAAAACAATGTCTACAAATTTAAAATATGTTCTTTATACAACTTTTATTTTAAAGATTTCGATAACGTTCATTTATTATAAAATAAGTATAATATAAAAATACAATAAATACTTAAATTGAGAGAATCATAAAAGCAATCAAACATCATACCAAGGTTACACGAATTAAATAACAATCATAATTTACAAATCCTCTTTACATGTCTGAGGAATATTTTAAATTGTTTGAATGTGTGAATGTTTTGATGCTGTATGTTGATTTAAGTATGTTGAATTTAGAATGGTGATTCTCCCACCAGATGGAAATTGGTATTTTTCGTTAAGTTTAAAGTGATTGACTATTCGAACATAATTAAAATAATCATTTTATAATTTCATATTTTTAATTTCACAATTAAAATTAAGTTTAATAATTTTTAGTAAAATTTAAATTAAATGCATTTTTAATAATTTGATGACATTTTTATTATTTTGGGATTTATTGAGAAATGGTAAAAATTATTATTTTTTTTAATTAATATTTTTAGAGGTTAAATATTTTAAAAAAATAATTTAGAAAAATTGTTCGAATAATAATGATTAAAACAGAAATAAGAAAACCAATTAGAACGATGACAAACTATGAAAGACTTTCTCAGAGTCATAATGACTCTAAATGTGATTGTAATAAAAAATCAAACGAGACTTGTTTAAATGTTCTTAATAACATTCTTAGTTTCTAATAAATAATCATTAATTTATTGATGACGATTTAAAATTGTTTTCTTGGTAATATTTATAACCTATATTTTAAATTCTGATACAATGCTTTTTTACTTAGTTTGAATTCGTCGATTCTTGGTAATTGTTAGATTTTGTATGTTTAAATTGATAGACTATATACTATAATATAATAATATACTATAATATAATAAATACTATAATATAATAATACTATAATATAAATATAATGAAACGAATATTAAATAGTTAAATAAATGAATTGTAATTTTACATGTCGTTGTATGAATTTTGATTAAAAATTTGAGACTTCGCTATCCCTGGAATGTTATAGTTCCTTTTTTACATTTTCATGCAGATATTGACATTCACTTTTGTTATATTAAGTTGTTTGACAAGGTAAAACTCTAAGTGATAAAAATATAGTTCTAACTTCATATTTTAAAAATATATAGCTGCCATTCACTCAAACGTTTTACACATGCAAGCAGCACAATAATGTGCTTCATGACTGGTAAATAAAGTCAATTTAGATAGAAATATAACTAGAAAAGTTGAGGATGTTAAATGAACTCTTCTTAGAAGATTTTCCACAGTCGAATTCAAACATATTCCTAGAAGTGCGACTAATTTTGAAGAAAAAAACATCTGATAAAGAATTAAAAAAACAGACAACATTGCTTTAGATCATTTAGTCTAATGAAATAATTTATACATCCCTGAGTTGAACCACAGAACTGCCGTTATGATTGATATTCTGGGTTCATATTTTTAGGAATTTCAGATCTTTAACAATGGCTCGCTCATATCGATTTTTAAAACTTGTTTTTCCAAACAAAAAAGTTATCGACCCATCAAAAAATTATTTAAAAATAAATCCTTTAATTAAAATCACAATTCAACAAATTCTGGGTGAGGCAGCCGGTGTAGTCACTAACTATTCGACCATGGGACAGGTATTACATGTTTACATGGTGCCTGTAGCAGACAGATTGCCTGACCTGACCTGTAGTCAATGGCCCCGCGATTTCCCTATCGGTTACCCAAATAAGTACTAACGCGGCCGTTGGTTGCTTGACTTCGGAGATCGGACGAGATCCGACGTACCCAACTGCGGCCATTGACTACTACAAAAATGATTAGGCAATCCAAAATCTAATCATAACAAACCAACATACTAATGCACGATGACTCGGCAATAAACCCGAACAAAGCAACCTTTGCTTTAAATTTTAAACAGAAATTTTTAATTTAAATAATTTTTTAATAATCTTTTTCTTTTTTATTAATAATTACATATTTTTTTCTTTATTTAAGTGTATCAATCCCGTCAACTATTTTTGATGACATTAAATGTACATCACTCATGTGATTGTACCACGAAAATTTCTATTAATTTCTATGAATTAAGCACAGAGAAAATCATCTGTTGTGGCAGGAACACTGCTGTCAATTAGGAATTGATTATATCGCTACGTCACCTTATTAAATATGATAAACAAAACACCCCCAATAATTAATGTGAGGGATAATTTGTAATGTTGTAAGTTTGTTGTTTGTATACTGTTTAGATTGGTTACTCTACTACTCAGATGGGATTGATATGTTATTGATTGATTATTTGAATCTAATGAAATTAATTTTAAGTACTAATTAATTAAAGTTTGATAATTATGAATTTTAATAATATTTTCAGTAAACGATTTTAACTTATTAAATTTAATATATTTAAAAAATTACATTATGCCTTTTTATCCAATAAAATTATGAGAAATTAAAATGTAATATTAAAATTTCCCATTCATTGATTTTTTTCATATTTGAATATGTAATCAAAAACTATATTAATGAAAGAAAGATGACCACTGAGAATTGTTGTGAAGAATCTGCTTGTGTTGTAAATAAATGTTTACATTCTAATTGTGATGTTGTTAATATTTAACAAAATGCTTACACAGAATTTTGAAATTAGCAATATTAATATCACATTTACATTTTTTTTATGTTCTGCAATATATTCTGCAAAAGAATGACGTCTACCTTATCTGAATATTTTTGTTGCAAGAAAATTCCTTAGTTACGAGGTTAAAATCAGGTTTAAAATTTCTTAGAAGCAAACTGATTCAGGATTATTTACTTAACCCGCAGTTTTTTTAACCTTAATATGTAAGAAACATAATTCGTTGGATAAATTATTGCTCTTGGTCGTTTGTCTTTTTTTTTAAACTTGTAGAAAGTGTGAATAAACTAAGTTTCTAGTTATATCAGAATGGTTATTCTAAATTTTTTCTTGAAAAAATAATAAAGAAAACAGTGGATAAGTTACTTTTGAAAGATTAAAGTTCGAAAGATCAGAGGTTTGCTTCTTTTGATGGTTCTAAGAAAGAAATTGAAGTTACATTATATATTAATAATATACCTAAATATTGCTTCATTGTACCTTATTCTAAAGGATTTAAAAACTTTAAGAAGGGATTGCTAAAAGCAACTAAACAATAATTAAATTTAAAAATTATGGTAAGAACTCATTAAATTCATAATATTTTCAGTAATAAATCTATTAAACCTTTAACACTTTGTTCTAATATTGTGTATCAATATAAATGTAATTGTGTGATGCCAGGTACATTGGAGAGACTGTCTATCAACTTCACAAAGGAATTCAAGAACTTGGTTGAAAAGAGAGTAAGAAAAATATTGCAGAACAAAAATGAATGTAAATTTGATATTAATATTGAAAATTTCTCTATTCTGTGTAAGCATTTTGATAGTTATTGAAAGAGAGTTTCGTGTGAAGCATTTTCCATTAGGTTATGGTGCTCTACAATCAATGTCAAATCGACCGTCTCAACCAGCTTAAAAGAATGTTTGATTAGTGTATTTTCTTTCAATCGAATACATAATCATCACCTTTGAATTTATATACAAGTGATTTAAAGTATTATTCAATAACCTGAAAATGACGGTTGATCCATTAAAATATATTTTCTCTAAATATATTTTAAATATTTCATCCGGGTCGAAGTTTATCATTTATCAAAATAGATCATAAATTAGTTATGAATGATTAACCTACACATGTTCAAGATCAAGATCTATTTTTTTGCATAGATAAAAAACAATTCAGAAAATATACAAATCCTAACATACCCCTATTCAGAAAGATTTACCATATTTAAAAATTTTATCAATAAAGAATCAGAAATTAGGCTGGTGCGAGAGCGGGTGCAGCGACATCGTGGCTGCGGCACTCTGGTGCTGAGTGGCAGTATTTGGGTCTGGGGAAGAAAAATAATTTATCATACCCGGACCTTGCCGGCTTTGGGGACGTTGGAGCATCTTTTCGGGATTGGTCTTCATCATTATCTTATAGTTGCCTTTGATTTCGATAATCGGTTTGAGAATTTTTTCTTTTCGCTCTATTTTCGCCGCAGATATCGAATTGTGAGTTCGTTTTTTATCGATAACCAATTCTTCAGTAATTAAAGCCACCGTTGAAACTCCATTAGGATTTGGAGTTGATAGCATTTACTGGCATTGACATTAGAAGACCCATATATTTCACCATGAACTGGGTCGAATTCAGTAGTAACTTTTGTTGAGTTTTCTGATTCCAGCTTGTAAAGAACCTGACTCTGATAAGATGCGCCGACATCGGAAAGAAACGTTTTCTTGTAGCACGGCCGACACGTAAACACCGACGCTCGATCAACAAGAAGCACTCTTTTCGGTCGAGAAACACGAGATCGTCACACACTAATCGGGCTCTCGAATGGCCCATGAGAACGATCGATCACATCATCCGGCAACTCAGTCGAACTACCTTTGATTACCTTTTCAAACATTTCGTCAATTAAATTGTTTCAAATAGAAAATTGATTAAAAAAAATTGGTGAATTTCAATTAAGAACAAATTTCGCGCGTTCAAAAGGTTTATTCATTTATTCGACAAAAAAAACAAATTTTATTAACAATTCGATTAAATTCGATTAAATCAATTCATACATTTTCTAATGTTTTTGAATTAACACAAATTTTTGAAATTTTAAATAAAAAATAAAAAAATAGTTCAATTATATAAATAAAATATTTTAAATCAATTTGAACACAAAAAATTCTGACAAATTTACGAATTACCATTTTGCCATCACTAATCAACAGATTCATATCCAAATAATGAAACCGATTGAAAATTATTTTACAAAATAGACTACCGAATTAAAAAGATCGATTTAACGTTTATTTGCTGTAAATGATCAATAATGCAGCTTGATTGAGAATTTGAAATTGCGTTTGGAAAAATCACCGTTTTCGAACTTTTCAACAATTCGACTTTTTTATAAGAAAAGTCAAAACATCGCAAAACAAAGGCCAAATCAATTTAAAAATAAATTTTTTGAACTTAATTTAAAAATGAATTCTAAAATTAACATGGAAAATGAACTCTACAACTTAAATGACATTTTAAATGAATGTTCTTAAGAGACTTAAGACAAATTGAATAGTTAATCAACCACTGTAGTATATAATAAACTTTCTATTTAATTGTAAATATATTTGAAAAAATTGAAAGTCGTTGAAATTAGTCACCTTCAGAACAACTGATTTTTAAAAAAGACATGTACTGTCGGTAATGATTATGTAATCAACAAATCATCAATAAATCAATAAAAACTCAATAAAGTTATCGAGAGTGCATTTTGAACATTAATTTTAGGATCCCAAGATCTTATATATTACGCTTTATATATCACTTTCTCCCAATATATCTTAAATTGAGTACACAGCATTTTAAAGTTATGGATGTTTATCTCCACTTTACAACGTTTACTTTGTTCAACAATATTGCTTCTAATTTCCTTAAGACAGTGTTCCTGAATTTTACAGAGATGACGCGAAGTCTCTCCAATATATGTGCCATAACACCCATGTATGTTGTTAAATGGCATCAGATTACAATTCTAACGGTGTTAAAGATTTATTACTAAACATACCTTTAATTTTATGGGTACGGCAAATTATTTTTAAATTTATTGTATCATCTACTACTTTTAAAATAGAGTTTTTTAATATTTTAAAACCTTCTGAATAAGGTACGGTTAAAAGGTACTCGACTTTTAAACTATTTTTATTAGTGTTACAAGATTGATCTTGATCTTGAACATCTGTAAGTTTATTATCATTACCTTTTTTATTTACTTTATCAATGGTTACATTCATTAGTTTTGAAAATACATTATCATATAATAATTTTGTTAATTTATCAAGACTTCCATCAAATCTCTTATATGTGAATGAAAGGGCACATGAACTAAAAATAAGGCCCTTGATCATATTTCTATGATACCTAGATTAACAAAAACTATTCTGGATTGTGTACAAGTTAAAGATAACGATTAATCCATCGAAATATATAAACAATTCTAATTTGTCTTTGAATTTTAAAGTTCATTTATTAATCGTTTGTTCTTATAGTGACAGTAAACCATCAAAATATATTATTAAAATATATATTAAATGGTTTAATAATATTTTATTTTAAAATTTCGTTTTACCTTATTTCAATTTTTATTATTTTTTAAATCTCAATATTTTTCGAAAGAATGTATTTGCTTAGTTAGATTTTTAAAAATTTTTGTTTTAAACAACACTTTAATATTTTAATAAATTATTTTAAAATATTAAAATGTTTTCTATAAATATCAATGAAGTCTCAAATATATTCAATCAATTTTAAAATATTTTTATTTAAAATAAAAGCAAAAAGATTATAATATCATATAATGGTTTCTTTTCGAAAATATTTATCCAACAAAGAATTAAATATAATAATCATATAATAACGGATTATATTTCAAATAAAAAATTAACATATTATAAATATCTTTATATATTTTTTTTCGATAGATTCTCCCACTTTTGTTCAATAAATATCTGATTATGGTATAAACCTCAATATTAGTGGACTTTGCTCTTGTATTATGGTATACAATCATATTTTAAGTAAATATCCAAATTTAAATATAAATTTAAGTAGGAAATATAAAGTTATAAATAATTGAAGCAATTTTTAATAATTATTATTTAAAAATATATTACTTTGATATCATTAAAGCAGTTATTTTATATATAATCCACTTGTAATATTTATATTATTTTTTTTGTTGAGGAAAATGTTTTGTTTTAAATCCAACTTAAAATATTACTAAGGTAATATTTTTTAAAATATAATTATTTACAATCAATCATTTTTATCTATTTACTTATAATTAAAAATTATTTTTTTAAATTTTTTTAAAGTTTTTTCTTTTTATAATGTATTAAAAATTATAATATAATTATTTATTTTAAAAAAGAAATATTGACAAAAAAGAGGAGTAAGAAAAATAAAAATTAAATTATATAAAATGTGATCGAGTGTATTTATAAACAGTTATAATAAATTAATATTAAGTACTAAGTACAAAAATAGAGATTTACATAATATAATTATTAGATTAGTATAAAAATATAAATTATATACAAAATATCATGTTTAAAATTTTAATTCAGCTAAAAATATTAATTAAATTAATTTTAAAGAACGAAAAGCGAATTTTTATATTTTAAAAATATTATTTATATTAAATTTAAGAGGTTTCAAACATTTACATTTATTTTAATAAATTTTAGTTTCGGTTAAAACATGATAAATTTAAAATTCCTTTCATATACTGAATTGTTTCTTTCAATATTCATATTAATTAATTTCTAATTTGTTCTATAAATATAAATTAAAGTATTTTTTAAGTTATTTAAATTTGACTCATTTATATTTTTAAGAAAAAAATAAACTATAAATTTTAAATTTTAAACAATTTAGTATTTATTTTTAAAATGATGTGAATTTATTATGATTTAGGATTTTTGAGTTATAATGTAAATATATTTTATTATTTATTTCTAATATTTTGATTTAATAATTATATTTAAGTTTATATAAAAATTACTGTTATTTTAATTTTATTTAATTTCTATTTTTTTCACGTTATTTTACTTTTTTGTAGCAATTATTTATTTTAAAATATATTCATAATATAATGATATTGATAAAATAATTTAATTATCATAATTGAATTTATTTTCTCTTTAGATAAATATTAATAATGAAAAATAGAGGAATTTAAAATTATTTAAAAAGAATGATAAAATAGACTACAAATAATTTTATGAAGTCAAAATAAAACATTTTAAATCAAAATAAAAAAACGTCAATTTAAAATAAACAATATTAAGTTAAAATTATAATATCTAAATTTAAAGAAAAATTATATTTATTTAAAATAATAATTATATTGATAACAAAATCTTTAATATCTTAATTTTATTTAATTTTATTTAATTTCAATTTAAATTAAAAATATTTTTAAAAATTTATTAATAATATTAATTTAATTATTTACTGCATAGCTAAATACTATTAAACAATTTTAAGCCTGAAAAAATAAAACATAATTTTTTCTTTAAAAATACAATAAGATCTTTTAACAATATGAATTTACTTGGGAAAACTTTAAAACAGATAAATTAGTGACTTTGGGGGAAAAGACGAACCTAAAGGATTTCCAACAAAAGAACCGATAACATTAACTATTTTTAATGATCCAGCGGAATAAAATAATTTTATTTTATTTATTAAAATGAGATGCATAATTAAAATATTTATAAAAGAATTTAAAAGTAAAAATAAATAATAAACATATTTTGTTTAAATAAATGAATTTATTATTTCAAATATTAAATCCAAATGAAAAATCTTTTAGCAAACGCTTTCGGAATAAAGAAAATCTTTTCTGATGTAACGAATACGAATTCAAACTCTGAAGATAACCAAGTGGAAACTAAATTCGTCAAACAAAAATATTCTTCAAAGGTTTCAAAACTTCTTGTGAAAGAACTGAAAGATTTGAAGGGGATTCCACTGACACAATATAATAAAGTTTCCATCGATTCAAAGCTTGGTTCTGTGGCAACATTTGAACATCATGATAATAATGCAAGAGCGCTTTATGAAGCAATGGAGACCCGAGAACATTATATGAAGATCTCTCAACAAAGCTTTAGTCGAACGACTAGTCGTCTTTTGAAAATTGAAACATTATGTTCAAGATATTTTCATAATCAAAGTAACATAAAAAAACCTTCTTTTAGAAAGAATGACAATAATGAGTTCTTTTCAAATGACTCTTTAGAAGATCAATTTACATTTGAAAACGGAGTGATGACCGTATCAAATGCAGAAATAGAATCAAAGCTAACATGTCCTATAACATATAAAGATTTCAAGAAGGATTACTATAATCTTGTACATTTGTCTGCTGATGGACCTCTAAAAACATTTTGCTTTAGTCGACTAACTTTTCTCAAATCCCAATTCGATATGCATAAAGTCATGAACGGCAGCATGGAATCCTCGGAACTAAAGTCCAATTCAATTAAAGATTTTTATAACATTCAGAAGGTTGACACTCACATTCATGCATCATCGTGCATGAATCAGAAACACCTTCAAAAATATATCAAGAAATGTCTTACGAAAAATTCTGATGAAGAAGTCATGATTGATAAAAAGACAGGAAAAGTGTTAACACTAAAAGAGGTTTTCAATTCTGTCAATATTGAAGAACACGATGTAACGGTTGATCGACTTGATGTACACTGTGATCACAACACCTTCCATCGATTTGACACCTTCAATTCTAAATACAATCCTGCTGGTCATCCAGATTTGAGAGATGTTTTCTTGAAAACTGATAACTATACAAATGGGAAGCACTTTGCAGAAATAATTAAGGAAGTAATGTCATTTATTGATGATACAAAGTATCATAGTGCAGAATTTCGACTGTCGATTTATGGAAGAAATATAAACGAGTGGGATAAACTTGCTAAATGGGTCATATCAAATAAAGTTCATTCAGAAAATGTCCAATGGATGATTCAAGTCCCTCGACTTTATGATATCTTTAAAAAGACAAATTCGATTAGTTCATTCCAAGACATAATTAACAATTTCTTCCTTCCTCTATTTGAAGTATCTAAAGATCCATCAAGCCATCCAGATTTACATTTATTCTTGCAAACTGTTAGTGGATTCGATTCAGTTGATGACGAATCAAAAACCGAACTGACGGATCTTCACAAAACGGATCCACCACCTGATCAATGGACATCTAAACATAATCCTCCATATGCATATTATCTATACTATATGTATGCGAACATGGTTGTTCTTAATAACTATCGTCGTTCAAAAGGTTTACAAACTTTTAATTTTCGACCACATTGTGGTGAATCTGGATCTCCAAAACATCTTGCTGCCGCCTTTCTTCTGGCCGATAATATTAGTCATGGGGTCTTATTACGTAAAAATCCTGTCATGCAATATTTGTATTATCTTTGTCAAATAGGAATAGCCATGTCCCCTATCAGTAACAATTTCTTATTCCTTGAGTACACAAGAAATCCGTTTTATGATTACTTTTCAAGAGGCTTAAATATTAGCCTTAGTACTGATGATCCATTACAGTTTCATTTCACAAAAGAACCGCTGATGGAAGAATACAGCATGGCAACCCAAATATGGAAGCTCACTCCAACTGACATGTGTGAGTTAGCCAAGAACAGCGTCCTGATGAGTGGTTTCAGTGATGGAACGAAAGCAAAATGGCTTGGAGAGGGTTATAAAAGTGAAGGAATAGAAGGAAATAACATGTCCTTATCAAATGTTTCTAACATCAGACTCTCTTACCGACATGAAACATTGTTGAATGAACTTAAGCTGATTCTTAAGGCAATTTATCCTAATCTTTGAAATAACTTTAATGTGAATAATAAATTCTTTTTATATTTTTTTAATTTATTTTGATTGTTTTGTATAAGAATTTAAAATAATTAATCATGATCTAATTTTATATTTTCTTTTATTTATAAATTCAAACTCATTTTCATTATTTTATAATTGATAAAATTTTGTTAATCCTTCAAAATTGAAAAAAATTAATAAATTCAGAAATAAAAAACTGTCTGACTTTTAAATATTAATTAAAAAATTAGGAAAAGATTTTTTATGATATTAAAAAAGAATTAAATGAAATATGTTAAAAAAATGACAGACAGACTGGTGGAAAAATAGTTAATAAAACAGCGAATATTGAAGCAAATCCAAAAACTGTAAATATATTCTATAAAAGAATAATTAAGAAGAAACAATTAGTACATGTTATATGAAATATCTGCATGAAATAAACATATAAAACGAGAGAAACAACATGAAATATTTAAACTTAAGTATCATTAAAACAAAAAAATCATCATTTTAATCCCACTGCATCCAAATTATCCGCAATATAAATGTATCAACTTCACAGAGCTTTGTAATTTTATCTTTTTAAGAAATTTATATTATTAAAAAATTTCTAATCTCATTCATTGAAATATATTTGACTATTCTTAAATAAAAATATCATTAAAATACTCTATCTAAATCAATGTCAACAAGACAAAGGTCATAAACTTGAAAGAAAACACTTGGGTATTTACTGTTGAGCGCAAACTGGATCCCGGCATTAAGCATGAATTGAAGATGTAAAAGCAAGAATACAGAAAGGAACACAGAAGATTAGGGACCTGATACCAGTACTGAGGAGTTCCAAACCTAGTCTCAGAAACAAATAAAATATTGTGAACGCTTGTTTATTTTCCACAGTTTATTATGAATATGAAAGGTGAAAACTACGGGGAAGAACACAAAAAAACTACAGACGCTTCATTATATATACACCAGATATATTTTAAATGTGAAGAAAATAGAATAGAAGAAATAGAATGACCATTGGACGTCTGCTACCAATGGACATTATTGCCAGCAGACTTATTGTATTCCATTGTAACATGGAAGCAAAAGAACAAATCTCGACTGTTAGGTTGGGAAATATCTTCCATTCTAAATCAAAACAAATTAACAACTTGCAAAAATTTATTAATCTACAACAGTTTAAATTTGTTATTTAAACAAATTTACTTTTTTTATTTTCTTTTTTGTATTACTATTTTCTATTATTTTTTTTTAATTTCGATTATAATTCGAAATTTTTAAAAACCAAAATTCTTATTTCTGAAAATTAAAAAATTAACAATAACACTCTCTTACACCCCCGCACGCAAGAATTTTTTAATTTTC
>MQRK01216078.1:5258-21845 GCA_001938485.1 Girardia tigrina
ACAACAATATATTTTCTTTGAACAGAATTACTCAAACGACAATTCAATTATCTATACCCAGCAATAAATTTATAAAACACTAACAATATTACTAAAGTTTGATCGATATTACACTATTCCTTGTTATTATTAATATTCAAAAAAAGGAAGATAAATTAATGAATAAAAATTACACGGATCAAGCTCTTGAGATTTAGAGTATTCTGGATTCTAGCCAATATTTTGTATTTCGTGATAATATTTTATAATTGGATAAATATTTGTCACAAATTCCATTTTTGATTCTTTCGTCTCTTCTAAAAGAAAAAGTCCTAGAGAAAAGAATGTATATTAACAGGTGTTTTAAGTTAACTTGTTTCCTTCTGATTCACTGAGTTACTATGGGAATCTGCAATTTTCTAAAGATAATAAAAAAAATTATATACACAGCATTCATTCGAGTCCTTCTATTTTTTATTTTATTTAAATTCACTTTACATTCGATACTCTTCACTTTAGAGGTGTTATATTTGTAGTGCACAAAGTATTCTGGAATAATCATAAATAAAAATCGAAAAGACTAAATTATTGTTTTACGGATATTGAAAGTTATTAGTAATCGAGTCATTAAGTTTTGTTTTGTTGTTTTTTTTCTTACCTGATATTTGAAGAATTAAAATGTATCGAAATAAGTCTGGTATCACCGAGCGAAGCGTCTCACCACTCAAAAGCTCTTTTCTTTTCTGGGAAGGGTTTTAACGTCAGTAAATGCTACAGATAAAGATCACGCCGTGATTATGATAATCGGTAAGCTTCGAGCATAAAAGATTATGAGCAATTACCTCATTAATCCAAAGGAAACCAATCAATGTATATAACTGTTCTAATAAGTCATCCTGGCCAGATAGTTTATGTGATCAATATATTTACCGATACTACCCTACCTTGGTTATTGACAATTATCATTTAACAATTCTAACCCTTACCAGTTGCATGAAGCAGAGGAACTAGTAGATCAAAATGATGTGAAGGTTTGGTTCGATGGGTCGAAATTTCGAGACTTAGCACATTCCTTCGGGATCTCGGACTTTTAATCGGTCGATGGGACAAACAAATGGAACTGTCATGGATGACTCGTGAAGTTCCTTAAGAAGTTGGTAGAAGTTGGTTATCGTTGAATTATCGGTTAGTAGATGTTTGTATGACGCGACGCTTTAATCCAGGTTTAATAAAAATGGCTTTACCTAAAATTTTGCATACAAAAGGTTTTAGTATCGTCAAGCATTATAATAATTCGTATCGTTTAATTTGATCATTTATTTTTATTATCGTTTTAATGAATCTCATAAATCAATTTCGTATGTTTACAACTTATTGATTTCGAAAGGATCAATAATTAATAGAGAAGTTTTGTCGACCACCTCGGCTCCGTTAAAACAAATGGAGGAGTTTGTCCTATGATTTTCCCGATGGAATAAAAGTTTAAATAGTCGTTTCGTCGTTTCTGGGTTTGTCTTGAGTCTATTATGATTACCGAGTAGAGATATTTCAATGAGTAAAGTTTCTGACTGTCAACGATGAATTCGACTAGCAATATAATTGAGAATAGAGTTCGTAGAATCGATACAAAGGAATCTACCATGAGCAATATAATAGATTGATGTTATAGAGGGGGACATTCTCGATAAAAGACTTCGAGTAGTTTGGAGCTAGTTGGTAATGAAGATAATTTTAAAGCATATCGTGTGTCAGTCATACTTGAGTGTTAGTTATGAGTCGAATGTTAGGCCGTATGGTAAAATGGAAAATTAAAAACAACTCTTGTCAGCAAGCAGAGAATTGAGGTAGAACGAATAGAAACATTATCAAAATAAAATTATTCAAATCTCTCAATTATAAATAAAAACTCATCAAATAAAATCGCATCTAAAAATAATATGAAAGTAGTATAATGTCGTCAAATATAATATGTCACAAAGTTATTGTCTATTGACGATCAAATATAATATAATTCCAAGTGCATTTAAATATTGTCGAACATCGAAATTTAATTCGAAACATAATGCGAGTTTCATTGGGACAAAGAACCTTTTGGGAAGGACGCAGACTGCTCGTAGCATGCAAAGTGCACGCGTATAGGTCGACGTCTATTTCCATGGGGCTCTCTTTGCCTTGTTTAAAGAACGCAATGTAAAATTTGAGCTTGGTTAGAATTGATATCATCCCCTCCAGAAACTGAGTTACCAGTCGGGTCATCCTCGGTGCTGGTCAGGAACCCGAAGGCGTTCCGATGCGCACACAACTTGTTGATGTGAGCAAAGGAGGTGCGTTGGCTCCCCAAACTTAAATTGAAATTGATTGAGTTTATGACAGAGTTGCCGTTTGACTCTAAAAGCGGATGGGGGCTCTGAGCTTTTGAAAATGTTGTTTTAAAGAGGAGCACAACACTATCATTCTGTTTTAGCATATCAAAGATGTACAAATAAAACAAATCCATTTCATTTGTTTCTGTTATTAGATCCGTACCATAAATATAAGAAATATTCAATTTTTCTCAAGTATTATTTACTCTTTGTATTAAAACGTAGTCTTCTTATTTTTCAGCAATCCGTACCATTTGTTGATTCTCAAATTTAACTAATGACTTCAAAGGAATCCATAAATAAAATATCTAAATATTTATGAAAGAAAGCGTAGACACTCAATTTTTTCTCTGTTGTATGCAGCTCTTTAAAATACTCAAATTTTCATTTGTAAGCATTTTCATGTAATAAAAACAACACTGATAGGTACCCCTTCTACAACTTTTTCTCTTGGTAAATTATTTCTTAAGAGCATACCAAGTTTTTATTTACATTATCAAGTGCCTCGTAATGCGTAAGAATCCTATATGTAAATAAATTAACTGAAAAATATATATCGTATTTAGTACCCTTGGTTAATTGTTCTATTTTATCATAATTTTTATTAAATTTTTCAATATCTTCCTCAAAATTACTTGTAATATCCTTTGTTCTTTGGTCGTTATCCATTACATTTTTATCAAAAAAAATACAAAACCAAATTAGATTCAAAAACAATATAAAACAATCTTACACAATATTTAACCCTTTCAAAAACAATATACATAAAATATTTACTCCTGTTCTAAAACAATATACAACAATTTTACACAATATTTACTCTCATTCAAAAACAGTATACCCCGTTTTCCTTTAAAATTTCAAAATAATTATTTCTTTAATAAGTTTCTTAATTCCACATTCATCTCTGCACCCCGCAAATTTATCAAGTTCATAGGCTACTCTTATTAATTCCGTATCTTCATTTTCTAAATTTATTTCATTAATCTTTAAGTAATTTTGTCCCTGAACAGCTTCATCAGAAGAATCATCCACCAAAATACATTTAGATTATTCCTTTTTAAAAATTTTAGATGGTACTTCTAAATTTTTTATACTTTTTAAAGCTTTAATTCTCTCTGTAATTTTTCCTTCTTGACAATGTTCTTGGTCTAGGAATCCTAAGTAGTTTGTATATCCGATTTTTTCTAAATAAACAAGTATCTTTTTGATATTCTGAGCCATAGGCGTAGACCAAATACGTAATTAAGCCTTTGGGAATGCAAAAAATCTACAAATACATCTGTATGGTCTCTTTTCAATAAATAATGGTGGGTGATTCTATAAGCTTCTGGTTTTATTTTCTTTTTAAGTTTAGAGATAAGGATGTTGTTGATATCAAGAACAATTAAAAAGTCAACCATTTTAAAGGGGTTTGTTTAAAAAAATAACAGTCAATAAAAATACCCCGTGGGAGATTTGAAAAAAAGATTTAAGAAAGATTGAGGAAGAGTTGGTGAAAGAGAAGGAATGGCAGTTGATGGGAGAGATAAATGACTTTAAGAGACTTACAAATTCTCTTCTCTCCAAGAAAAAGATAGACTTTGATATTGAAGATCAGTTTGAGCCAATTTCTTCTAAGCATAATATGGATTTTCAGAGAATGACACTCCAGAGGTTGAGAGAAAGTACTTTTGATAATTATTCCTACACTTTTAAAGAATAAGTTGTAGTTGATGATGGGGACCTTTTGGAGCTCTACAATGAAATAGAAAGTGAGTTGATGAAAATTAGTGATTTTGGGACTTTAGGATCACTGCCAAATGTAAAAATAGAGAAGAAGGGTGAGATTGAGAAGAAGCCGAAGAAAGTGCAGAGAGTTAAGGATTTGGATAAAATCAAAAGAACAAATAAAAAAACAGAATTATTTGAAATTGAAGGTTTTATTGGTCATATGCGTGTTTGGGTCGCAAAGGCACTTACAAATCTCGATTTTATTTAATTAAAGGTTGAATATTAATTTTTTACAATAAATATTTTATTATCAAGTAATTTGTAGTTAAAACCAACATAAAAACCCTTTTCGAAATTTTTTTTGAACATTTACTATCGTCTATAAAAATGGGACAGCTCGTGTTTGAGAATATAAAAGGTAAAAAAATGTTTTGAGTTTTTTGGTTATAAATGTAAATAAAATGTATTAGGTGTATAACTTAGTTTTTTGAATTTTCTAAGAGATGGTGTAATCTTTGTAATAAGCATTATTTTACAGTCGTACGTACAGATTTTTAAAGTGCTGAAATTGAGGCATTAAAATTAAGCAGGTCATTGACCTTAAATGCGTCATAAACATATTTTTAATCACGTTTTAGCATGACAACGTTCATACCAACAAAGCAGAATTTGCGGGAAGCACTACTGTTTTGCTTTAATCAAAAGAAAAAAGCTGCAGACAGTTTTCGGCTTCTTGTAGAAACTTATGGTCAACATGCACCAACTCAACAGACTTGCGAGAACTGGTATAAACGTTTCAAAAGTGGAGATTTCGACGTAAGTAACAAAGAGCGTTCCGCTCAACCAAAAAGATTCGAAGATGAAGATTTGGAATCATTACTGAAGGAAGATTCTACTCAAACAGAGAAAGAGCTTGCAAAACAGTTAAATGTTACTCAAGCAGCCATAAGTAAACGTCTACATGCTATGAAAATGATTCAAAAAGAAGGAAAATGGATACCACATGAATTGAATCAAGCCAACATTGAAAGTCGATTACTGATATTCAATTCATTGCTTACAACACAACGAAGATGTTCGTTTTTGCATAATATTGTGACTGGAGATGAAAAATGGATTTACTATGTTAACTCTAAACGCAAGAAATCGTGGGTTCATATCGGCGAACTGTCCACGTCAACAGCAAAAAGAAACATTCATGGAAGCAAGGTTATGTTGTGCATTTGGTGCGATCAGAAAGGTGTACTGCACTATGAGCTGCTGAATTCGAATGAAACTGTTAATGTAGAACGTTACCAACAACAGTTAATGAAATTGAACGATGCATTGAAAGAAAAACGTCCTATTCCAGCCAACAAACAGCGCACAGTGATTTTGCTCCATGATAATGCTCGGCCACATGTCGCAAAACAAGTAAAAAACACGTTGGAAGCACTTAAATTGGAAATTCTACCGCATGCTGCCTATTCACCAGATTGTGCCCCATCAGATTATCATCTGTTCCGATCAATGCAAAGCGCTTTTCGGGACCAGCACTTCAGAAACCAGGAACATATAAAAAAATGGCTGGAACAATGGATCGCATCAAAAGACCAAAACTTTTTTTTTCGATGGAATTCATAATTTACCTGAAAGATGATCGAAAGTCATAATTAACAATGGAAAATATTTTGATTAGAATAAAACTTATTATGTCATATAAATAAACTTGTCTGTTCTGCAAAAAAATCCAAAAAACTAAGTTATACACCTAATAATTAAATTATAAAATTTTAAGTTTAGAAAATTTATGTATTAGTTAAATTCATGTTAGTAAAAAAAGTTATTATTATTATAATAATGTAAAAAATTGTAAATTTATTATTATTGTTTGAATGCATCAATGGTAGGAGATAATTGATTAAAATAAAAAATTTACTAAGAGATATCGATTTTTTGATTGAATTGGCTTTGAAGAATAATTCATTAACTGAAAATTAATGTCTAATTTAAAAGAACAGATAACTTTGCCATTTGACTATATTTTTAATGTGGATTATTTTATGAAGATATTCGAAGATAATCATTTAAGAATTCCCGATCAGAGATTGCGTTTCAAAGAAATTGACGAAATTTCAGTACCTATTAAAAATTGTGAAGACATTCATGATCAATGGAATGAATTAACGATAATATACCAAAAGTGTGGAAAATCATCAAGTGATAGATATTTTTTTCTTTGGGATTATGTTGACTGCGGTTCTTATTCATAGAAAATAGTATGTGTTGTGTGCTTATAAAATTAAATATCTATATAGGATATATTTATTATGCGTAAGATTATCAACTGACAGATATTTGTTTCTTTGGGATTATGTTGACTGCAGTTCTTGTTCATTGGAAACAGTATGTGTTTTGTTTACTTATAAAATGAAATATCTAAATAGAATATATTTATTATGTGGAAAATCATCAACTGATAGATATTTGTTTCTTGGGGATTATGTTGACTGCGATTCTTATTCATTGGAAATAATGTGTGTTGTTTGCTTACAAAATTAAATATCTATATAGAATATACTTATCACGCAGAAATCACGAATCTAAAACCAGAATAAGATACGAAGAATAAGATAACCCAGAAGATCCTACAATTAACATTCTGAAATAACTTGGTAAGTTAGGATAATGGTTAAATATTATTTTATTCATATTAAAAACAGGATTAAACGGCTTTAGTCTCCCAGCTTCATGGATAAAAGACTCTTTGAGTCTTCCAGCTTCGCTGAAAAAACTCATATTTTTTATTTAAAAAAAAGATGAAAACGACGATGCAATATGATTATGATATACTAAATCAAATGAGAATAGATTATGAAACGATGCTATTTTACAAAAAAATTTATATGGGTTGTATCAATATTTTTAGTTATTTTTGTAATTTGTAATTGCTTTATGTTTCTTTAATGGATCAAGAATTAATTGTCTAGATTTAGAAAATAAAGTTGCTTTGTTTTTTGGTTGATATTCAGTTTTAACAAACTTACAAAAGAAATCATTTGCTTCACCTGTATATTTTGACAAATCCTGACTAAGTTTATCAATGTGGTTATCACAATCTTTTATTTCTATTTCTAATTTTTCCTTTTCTTCTATTTAATTTTCTATAACTTTTTCAATTGCAACAACTAATTTTGCTCCCATTTCACAGTCATATATCTTATCCATTGCTATCTTTTGAAGTGTTGCATAGTTTGGATCTTTAATTGCATTAATCTTATTAATAATAGTTGTATTCATTTCCTCATCCTCAACTAGGATATTTTAAAATTCTACAATCATTTTTAAGATAAAAAAATAACTTGGATTTTCAGCAAGATTTAAAGTTTCTTCTTTTTTCCTTTCCATAAAGGAGTAAATATCATCTCCTTTTAAACTAAGTAAATTAGTTTCTTGACTACGATTATTTTTTTGTTTTTCAAGAAGGTTTTCATAGTTCTTTTGTAAAACTTCTCCTTTTTTATTTCATTTAAAATTTCTTCATCTCCTACATCTATTGCAGATTTTTCACATGATCGCTTATTAAAAACTAAACCAGCACTTGATTTACAGACTTTATTACAACTTTCACAAGAAAACTTTGGTAGTTTTAACTGGAACTGTTGGTTTAACTAATGATGACGTCTCCGTTGTTGAATTTTTCTTTTTTTGCTGAATGTCATACCTGTAAGGTGATCTCATGTTAACATCTTTTCTAATTCTTTGTATAGTTGATTGAGAAGATCCTATCTGTTTACATATTTGTTGGGATGTTAAATGGGGATTTCTCTCTCTAAATTTATTAAATAAGGCTAATTGTCTTAGTTTATATTCTCTATTTAGTGTATTTGGATCTAGATTTACATTTTCACTTGTACTTTTTAGGTCAATTTTATCTTTTATCTTTTTTTTATCTTTTTTTTCATTTTTTACAAGTGTTCTTGCAATTCTTTCTCCAATGGTTGGCTTTTTAATTTCATTTAAATCTTGAATTAAATCAATATCTGCTTTTTGTCTTGAATGAATATCTTCATTTTTGTATGCTATATCATGTTTTAATGCTGCTTCATCAACACGGTTTATAGGTTCTTCTCCAGGATTTGGTTGATTATTCTCATCTAATCTGATGTCTAAACGTGTTCCAGGTCCTGCATATGAATAACCAGGAAGATGATGTTCTCCTTTATATTTTGACCATTGCAAATCTGGTAACTTTTTTAACAGTGTTTGAAGATCTGCTCCTTGTTTTCTAATATGTTTTTGTGTTTTCTCGTGTTTCGCTTTGTTAGATTTTGAAATGTATTTTTTACATGATTTACAAAAATATTTATTCATTTTTAATAAAAAATAATTAAGATGTATTATTTATATATTTGAATTTTTAGCTATAAAATTATTCCAATTTGCTTTCTTAATTTCTTTACAAGCTTTAATTACTTGTTTCTGGACTGCTCTCTCTCTCTGACAGTAACCACAACCAATACCCTTTTCTTTAGTCTCACCATATTTTTTACAATTCATGTTTTTTATCTTAAAAAATAAGTTTATGTTTTTATAATATCTAAACTATATTTCAAAAATGAAAAACTAAATAGAAAACAGCAAAACACCAAATTTATTGATAGATGTCTCGTGTGGCATTTTATTTTTAGGTATAAAAGATTTCGTTGAAATCTTCTTATCTTTTTTTCTCTTTCACTAAGAACCTACCTTTTCCTTTAAACAACTATTACACTTCCATCTGTTACGAGTACACCAACAATCATCTGAACATAAAACATCTAAATTAGCAACCGAACAAACACTACCTATTTCAATAAGAGTACATAAGGTTTTTTTATTACAAAAATTACAATAAATAGGATTTTCAAAACCCACATCAAAATTCTTATCAAAACAGATTTCACTCATTATTTTTTTTAATTTAATTGTTTAATTATATTTTTATTAATTATATTTTTATTAATTATTTTTTGATTTTTTTTTATGAGCATCCTTTCTTCTGCTTATATATCCCCCCATTATCACAGATTACATCTTCCTAATATACTAGCTGAATAATAACTAAAAAAGAAGATAAAAAACAATAATGCTTACCATTGGTAAAGTTATACATTTAAGTAAAATCTATGCATTAATAATTAATTGCTTCTACTATAACTTAGCAACATTGTTAATGTAAACAAATTTAATTTTGTTTTGATTATCTTCAAATAAAAGTCTTTTGAGGTTTTTTTCTTTAATAAACTGTTACATTCTCATCAAATTTAGTCTTTTTTCAGTGAATTTCTATTTCTGATTTTTCGATGATTTTTTTCTTAACTTTTTCAAGTTTTTTCTAAAGATTTAAAATGATAGTTTTTCAAGGGTAAATCTGTAAAAAATGATTAAAATTTGATCAATGAGGGTTGGAAACTTCAAGAACCCTTTTTTATCTAATTTTTGTATTTAAATGATTTTTCTTTTCAGAATTTTCTTATATTTTTGCGGGAAAACGGTTTAAATGTAGGTTTTTTATTATTGCTTCTATTTTCTAAGTAGTAATAATAGTAGGGTCTTGGACTCGAGAGCGAAATTTCGTGAGTCTGGGACTTTGAGGGAGGTTGAGGAGTGAACGAAGTACTACTACTTATATTAATATATTCATATATATATATATTTTTTTATTTACAATTGATATATATATATATATATATATATATATATATATGTGTGTGTGTGTGTGTGTGTGTGTGTATTTGTGTTTGTATGTTAGTTTTCAAATATATTTTAGTGTGGAACATTATCTTCTAACTGTTGAGTTAATAAATACATAATAAGAATTTTATTTATTTATTTCCTTATTAATTATAGTTAAATTTATTATTTATTTACAAAAAATCATATTGATATTTTTACAAAAAAAGAAAAATAAAATGCAAATACCATTTAAAATTAATTTAAAAGGTTGAAAGGCTTGGAGGTCAAGAGTTTAATAATCATGACTCATTATGAATCATTGAACCTAAAGTCCTAATGAGGGAAAGTTGTACATTGAATCGCGACAATAATGTAACTTTTATTTTTTAATGGAATGGACAGATAATTTTTGATCATCGGATCACTTTTGATAATTTTATTTGAGGTTAAAGAAAAAGAAAATTGAAAGGTTCAAATATTAATAATTTTGTTATATTTTAAATCTATATTAAAATCAAATTATAAAATTTTATTATAATTTCTAATTGATTTATAACTGGCAAAATAACTGTGCGCAAAGAGCGCGTCTCTTGGCGGATAAGAAAGTCACGCTGACACAAACGAACGTTGTATTTAATTTAAATCTTTGTCTGTTGCTTCTTAATTTCTTTAATAGATATTCTCTACATGCAAGTTGCTTGGTGCCGCAAAAAAACTTACATATAGACGAACTTGCATATAGGCAAATCTTTACAGTAGGAATTGCCTATATGCAATTCGTGTATATGCTTCAGTAAAAGTTGCGTATATGTAATTATTGCATATAGACGAATTGCATATAGGCAATACCTTCTGTATTTCAAAGTTTTACTTAATTCTAATATTGAGCTTAAGAAATTTGTAATTCCTTGCAAATTTCAGTTTGATCGCTTCTTTTAAAATTAAGAAAACGCAGCATAACAGTGAAAGAATTAGTTGTTTTATTTGAAACTTATTTGTCAAATTATCATCCCAAGATAATCAGATCTGGGAAATGTAATTTGAACAGAGATTATATAATAGGAAAGCAATTTATCGACTTGTCATCGCCCCTTACACAGCTATACACTACTTTGTAGTTGTCGCCTGCGCACTCGCTTAAGTCATAGGTCTCTATATTCAAGTTGTTTCTTAATTACAAATAACTATTCTTACGCGTATAATCCACAAGAAGTACGTCTAATAGTTTCTAGATCAGTAGTTGTTGCAAGAACACATTTGTTTTGATTATTAGCACAATTATCTGCATTTCCACTCGCTTGTGATCTTCGTATTAATTGACCTATGATAAATCGTTAAAATAAATTTGTTGCACTGATAAAGGAACTGAAGCAAACGGAGGCAGAAGAGGCGATCATGTGGGCAAGATTGTGATAAATTCAACAAGACTTTCTTGGCATGTACAACGGCACAATATATCCACGTAAAATTGATTCACAGTTATAAAATTTAGTTTGTCTATTATACATTGTATAAAATTAGCGGTTACTACGAGAAAATGAACTCAAAATTATAATTGATGAAATTCACTCAATTCGCAAATCGCCACTTTCCATTTTCAATCGAATTTATTCAGATAATTTGTCTTTGATTAGCTTGACTGCCGTGTTGGTCCCAGAAGACTCAATACGACAACGGTCCTTTGTGGCGGTCCTTTGTGGCGGTCCTTTGTGCGGTCCTTTGTGGCGGTCCTTTGTGGCGGTCCTTTATGACCCAGAAGGGCTCTATATCGTCACTTAATTTGTAAGAAGAAAATTATAATCTTTATTTGAATTGCTTTCAGTGTATTCTTAGTATCACTATGTCAGTACACGAGATTATACCATTGTAATTTATTCGTTTTGTTTTCTCTTTAGGAAAATATATGGGCATTATGAAAGATTTTAAATTAATAAGACAGCGGAATATGATTAGTAAAATTAAAATTGAGTTGAATGAAAATTACATAAAGTGGTTATACGTTTTGATTACCGAAAAAAAGATAAATAAAATTGATGAAGTACCCCTATGAAGAATATTGTAATCTTAACACATTTTATAATAACAATGAGGTATCCAAGTCCTATTAGATTTAAAAACTTTTAATAATAAGACAATTGAAATATGATTTATTTAAAATCTATTCGAACAATAAGGGTTATTTAAACATAGAATCACACACCCCTGCTATCAAGGCACGCAATCATACACCGTACGAGAAAGGGGGAAAACTCTCAACAACGCACGAAAGAGAGTTGGCGCAGACATTGCTCCAAAATTTGTTGGTCTACGCACTTTTTTATAAGGCCATCCTCCAGACGACCAATCCTGGGAAACATTAGAATTGTCCTGCTACTTTTCCTACAAAATATCACTTCCGGTGCTAACTACTCTGGCTAAATTGATTTCTTTCATTTGTTCTTCTTTTGGCTTTAACTGTACTGTCATTGTCAAGGGTAGTCGGTGCATATGGCTATTGTGATACAGTATTCCATTGTTTTCTACCTGCTAAATTAATTTAGATTCATATTAGGGTTGCCTGTTTCCGTTATGTCTTATAATTGTATGGAGGAGCAGGCTTGATGTACATTTCGTCTACGAACATCCTTTACCATTTGGCTACCTTTATTGATGCTGAGGCTTCATATGAGCCAAATCCTTCAGAAACAGTAATCTTCTATTTTGGAAAACAAATTTGATGTTGGAATTATTTGTTCTGTTCTCAAGGTTGAATTGTACCGAGCAATCATTTTACCGACCTGAACTCCGCTCCGCACCACCATTCTTTTGATCTTCCTGTGACATCTATCAAAAATGCAGTTTCCATTCGGTCGATTCAGACATCTGAAAGGTGCCTCGATTTGAAACGTTCAAGAAGCTTTTTCATCCCAATTCCTCTAAATATACTATAATTGTCCAACAAAATTTCCTCAGGCTGTACAAACTCGTTAATGATGCCTACAATAGCTGCAAAAACATTCTATTCCTTTTCTAACGCACTCTGTAGCCCCATTCTGAAATGGCTAGGACAGCAGTTCACTACTTTGAGGATTTATAAGGCCATCATATGAGTTACGTCATCATATGTACTACTAGCCACCAGTACGCTTTTTACTCTAATTTCATCCGTGTTTCATTGCACTGGATTGTTTCATGTGTTAAACCAAAAGAACCAGTGTCACAAATAGGTTATCTAAGTACCAAATGAGACATACTGTAATGCCCCGTTGTGAAGTAATATGAGAAAAACCATTGTTAAATTATGGGATCCAGTAAATGACAGAATTCAAAAACACCAAAATTATTAAAAAATTATTTTCATAAATGGCCAATAGAAAAAAGAAAAGAAATCCAAAGATCAAAAAACTTTTATTAAAAGAGACAAATTCTAGTAAAGGCTTGTTTCCGCGATTGCTAACTATTAAAATTATTCTCATTTCTCTATTAATTAAATTTTCTTGCGTTGAGGATTACGCTCCCCACGTATTAAGCTTTCAATTATAATTTCAATTTACTGTAGTTCATTGTGAATATTTAGAATAATAGTAAAAACTCCAACATGCATCTATCCAATTAGAATATTCCATCTTCGATGCCAGGCTTCCACTATTTTTTAGGTACTGGGGAATTCCACAATATAGTAGAAAATAAGGGAGATGCTCGAATCATTGTACCATCTAGCAATTGTTTCTTTCATTTTAAATTGATATTTTTTCATTTTTCATTTTGATTTATACAAAAGTTTTTGATTTAAATTGAAGAGTTTCGATTTTGATTTGTAAATATTATTTAGAATTGAAAATTTTGATATAAATTCGTAAATTTTTATTCTGAATTTATTTTTATAATTTTAAAGTATTTTAATTTTATTAATATTACTTAATACTTAAGCAATATTATATAAGGGTAATTAAAATACTGTTTATAAAAATACTATTATTATATTATTATTTATTTCTAAAAAATGTAAAATGAAAAAAAATCTTTCTAAAATAAAAAGTAATGATTTAAAAATTAATAAAAATATATAAGATAAATTAAAAATATTAAATAAATGTTGTATATAGATAATTATATATGACTAATAAAAGATTCTAAAATAAGATATACATTAAAATGTGTTTAAACAAAAATACAATAAAATATAAATGTATTTTGATTCGGAAATTATCATTTAGAAGAATATCATCAATTGCAAAATATGCATTGATTCACTGTAAAATAAAAAGAGAATTTACCAAAAAACAACAAAAAACGATAAAATTGACACAAAAGGATGTTTTAAAATTGTAAAAATAAAAATATGAAACATTCTCAGTTTTAAATGAAAAAAATCTCATTTTAAAATTAAAAAACCTCAATTAAAAAGGAATAAAACTCAGTTTAAAATGAAAAAAAAATCTCATTAAAAAATAAATAACATAATACTACGACACAATTAACATTTAAAATATTCCTCACGACAACTAATTTTAAATTTATTGTATTTTAGAATAATAAATTTCGGTCTTTTGGGAATTTGGTCTTTTTGGATTCGGTCATTTGATACAAACCCGTCAAATTATATTTTGGAAAAGGAACGTTAGAAAGGAATGGTATTACTTACCCATTCACTTCGACCGTTAATCCGGGTGTCATTCGATTATTCTTAAGAACGCGATTCCAATGGTATATCATTTTACCCACTGTAGTACTCTGCTTAACGTCAAATGTAGAATATCCCTTTTCATCAGACCATGGTTCGAATTTCAGAGAATTTTAAATTCGATAAAATCACATCCTTTAACCGTAAAATTTTTAAACTCATTTAAATAGATGCTGCAACAGAGATCGTTGTGATTTCTTGACAACGGTCCTCGATTCATTACGGCAAGTCCAGTTCGGCACTGTGATGATCGGCTTGCAAAGAGAGCTCTCACACTTGAGTCCATTTGTCATTTTTTATGAAATCCATATCAAAAGAATCAAAAAATAATATTTTATTTAAACTCTCATGACAAGGGGACCAATATCAAATCACAGCCCAAAATTTTTTTTATTTCAGCAATGTCACTGTCACCAGTGGGGTATATACCGTTGCGAATAGTCAAACCATCTTACAAATCAAAAAAAGTTTTTCAGTCACTTTTATTTTGTAACTGTTTTTTTAATTATCAACTATTTTATCCGATTTTCGTTCGTTTTCTGTTTCGCCGAGTCTCTCGGCCCAGATTAGAAATTCAGAGAGTGGATATCGCCGAAATCGGATCATTCTGACCCAATGTGTTAATGTTTATTAGATAAAACTGCGTGAATCGAAATGACACCTTTCACAAAAGTTTGAAAAAAAAGAAATTGAAAAAAATTTAGATACTTTTATTTTTTTAAAGATTTTCTGCTATAAACTATTTTGTCCCGTGCAACGCCGAGTTCGTCTCTATTATTAAATATTGTGTTTCTAATTTCAAACTTACGATCTGTGCTGAGTCGATGAGTAAACTGCGCTGATGTTCGGCGACATTTCCTAAAAATTTTCAATTTATTTGAATTGCATCGTAACGTGATTTTAGTTTTAGTCAAAATTCAATAATTTGTTTTTTAAAATGATTTTTTTTAATTTTAAATTGGTCTCATAGAAAATAAGTTGAGATTTATCAGAATGATTTCTAAAGAAATGAAATAAAAAAATAACAATTATTATTATGGATGTACCGCAAGATCATTATTTTTTTAAAAAATCATGATGGAAGTCGAATATTTCAGAGTACAAAGATTGGAGAAGGCGAATTAACGTAATGCACAAGTTAAAGCAAATCCATTTCAACAAGTGAGCTAATTTCGACAAAATATCCCTAAATCAAACTTTATTACTTTAATTGTAAAAGTGTTTTCTGAATTTATTCTCCAACTTTAACAAAACATTTTTTATAAAAAATTCAATTGTTTTTAAATTGAAAACAAATGTAAAAAATCAACATTTTTTAGTATTACACCAATTTATTTTATATTGCACACATTTGATTACTCTCATCATTTCATTAAACAGAAAAAAGATTTCAAAAATAGAAATATCAAACGAAAAAATATTTTTGAGAGAAAAATAAAAACGTTTATTAAAGGTGAAAAAGAAATTATTTAATGAGAAAAGAGAAAAAATCAAATTGGAAATAATAATTAATAATTTTGTTTTAATTATCGCCACTTTAGAGATAGTGACACAAATATTGTAATTTCATCGATCGATAGTTGGATAAATTGAGAGAATGCGAGCGAATATGGCGACGAGAGACAGTGACAATGTAAGATTGAGCGAGTGGCGAGCACTTGTCGCTGTGGGCGCCGCAGAGGCCGATACCGCCCGTGTCACCAATGTCCCTCTCATTCTCTCATTGTGTCTACTGGCATTGGTCCATGTATCGATTGTCGCATCGAGCGAGAGAGACTAGATGCACGGAGCCATGCCAGCAGAGACAATGAGAGAGCGAGTGATTGATGGACATCGATAGAGAGACGAAGAGCACTTGATGATGGTCGAGTGATGGACAGAGGCAAGAAGCAGCTCCATCACTCGCCTCGAGTGTGTCTCTGACTCTATTTGGTGGAGACATTCTATCGATCGATATTCATTCGACAATCAATCGATAGAATATCATTAAATATTATTATTTAATTTTCAATTAATTGTTATTTAATATTTGAATATTTTTAATTATTTATTTATTTTTGACAAATATTAATTAATTTTATTTAATTATTTATTAATTTTTATTTCAATTTTTATTTATTTAATTCTTTAATAATAATTATTTATAAATTTTTAATAATCATTTGATAATTT
>MQRK01216080.1:0-11701 GCA_001938485.1 Girardia tigrina
CGGAAACGTTGCCAAGGTGATCGCGACCGTTGCCATGGTAACCGCGACCGTTGCTATGGTGATCGCGACCGTTGCCATGGCAACCACGGTAACTAGGTACGACCCCCCCCCGGGGGGGGGGTCATGTGGGGAGAATCCCCATTTTTCCCCTACTTGACACCGAACTAAATTGATTAAATTTAGAATGAATCGATTTAAAATAATTAGTCGATGTACGTGAGGTAAAAAGAGTATTAAACTCTGAAATGGCCTCAGGAAATAAAAAAGTCAGCGGCCGTAAAAAAAGTTGATGAAAGAGCGTATCACCCGCGATATACTCTGGTTATTCGGCGGCCAAGAAGATCTGGTCGAATACCAAGAATGCTTGAATGATTGAGGAATTCTCGACTCTGACTAGAAATTCAAACACCTAATCAAATGAACTGTGTCTGAAAAACTTGTAGAAGTGATAGAACAAAGAAAGGAGTACCCGAAAATGCTCCAGCCGCTTATCAAAAGAGTGCAATGCATGCATCCTTCTTATTTCAAAGCTTTTGCGGAACAGAAGGAACTAAGAAGACACATCAAAAACGTGCAAACAGTCACGACGCCTCAGCGTAAGATTGGTGACAAACATTTCCGACGTCCCTTGGAAAATTGTCACAAGACATATAAAATGGATGGTCGGTTAAAAAGACATTTATTAATCGATCACCGAACCCAAGGCAGTACCAGTGGTATTATTGCTTCACAAAATAACGCAGATGAAGGATGTACAAAATCTTTGAACAAAATCGCGATGCCTAATGTGTCAGTGCCCCTCGATGGTACCGCGGAGAAGCACCAAGGAGTGATTCCAAGGGTGGTTCTCGACTTTCGGTTAAGTAATACAAATGATGTTGGGATATTTCTGTGTTCCTTTACTCATTGTACGAAACGTGTTTACACATCCAAAGCTCTACAGAATGACAGTACGAGGGATCATGGCCGGTCCTTTCTGACTGAGAAACCGAAGCGTGGCCGTGCACCGAAAGCTCGCATTCTTGCATCTAAAGCCGTACAAAAAAGTCAATAAGCTCTGTATTGTTTATTTTTGGTTTCCACCCGATACAGAGTCTATGACTCACTACCCTGTACGCCAATGCTGGTACTGTAGTCTCTACAATACTCAGTTATCCGTTCAGTCTGGGGAGGCTTATGAGTCGAACAAAGATTTCTATTTTACACAATTAAATTAATTTAAGTGAACTTCATTAAAACATATCAATTGATCGAATAAATAATTTCCTTTTTGATTTTACTTAAAAGTAATTTTAATTGTTTTTTTTAAATTATTTAAAATTTTTAACTATCCTAAGTTGCAATTAAAAATTTAAATCATGCTCGACAAATCAATCATCACAAATATCAAAAAAACAAATTTTCTGAATTCAAAAAATAAAATTTTAAAAACTCCTCCCAATGCAAAATGCTTTTGTTTTTTCTGCTTAATCTTATATGTTCACAGAACTATTCACAAAAATTTATTATATAACAAGTTGTACTTTTGATGTATTGTGTCATATTCTGAGTTGTTTTTCGTAGGCGCGGCTTTAGCTCATCGTGGTTCTACGCCCTCAACTTCACATTCCCCAGTTTTGTACACAACTTGGATCAGAATAGGAGCCCGAGAATCCCGACATTCATGCCAGGCAATCTACTGTAAGTAGGACCATCTGATATTCGAGGTTACACAAACAAATGCAATTGTCACTCTTGTTTTCTGCAAATACAAAGTTTTAAAATATCGTCATTACTGGGTAGCACTGCGCCAGGCATCCATCAAAAATTGTATTAAGAGTGATTTCCCGCGTATTCCAATAACTATTTACAATCCAGTCCCTAAGTACATTGTATTTATAACCCTTCTTATTCATTTACGAAAGCCAAGATTATGACGATTTACTAACTACAGGTTTCAGAAAAGGTAGATTTATATTCTTTTATCAAGTAGTTTCTGTTGTCGGAAAGAATAAAGTCACACGCGAAATATATTTTTAAAATTAAATCACAATCAGCAGTTTATTTATTTAAACAAATGAATTATTATTTCATATTACTGTTTCCTTTATATTTTAATAATAGAAAATGATTAAGAACTTAACAAAAAAACAAGCATTTTCGAAATTAGTTATTTTATAACTAATGAAACGCGTATTATAAATTACTGGATACATTAAAATAATAATAATATTCTTGGTCAAAAACAGCTTTTATTAAAACGCAAAATTTTATTTTTATCACAATTAACAATTATTAAATATTGAATTATAAATCATGATAAGTTATTTACTAAAATCGTAATTTTTTACAAATTGAATTCATTATTTTATTTTTTAATCAAAATAATTTTACAAAAGTACATTTAATATTTTATAAAATTTAGTTTAAAATAAAATTTCAAAATCTACAGAATTTAACTACAAATAATTTTCAAAGTTATTCACATTAAAAAAATCAATTATTTTTAAAAATTAATTATTTAACAAATAATTTCAAATTTACATTTTAGCTAATAAAATTTCATTAAATTATTTTTGAGAAATACTTGTTAAAATTAATTAGAAATATTTTTAATAATAATTCTTTTCAAGAACTTTTGATTTTAAATATTTTCTTATTTTAAATATTCAAACATTTTAAAAGTGCGCCAGATATTCACAGATACAAATGTAAATCAAATAATATATATAAAAATATTCTTTAATTATTAATCTTTAGCAAACATAAACGTTATTATTTTAAAGAAAAAAATGTTCCAAATTTTGTAAAAATATTTTTTTTAATATTTTATAAAAAAAATTTTTGCAATGAAATTTGTTGATCTAAATATAAATTATAATTTAAAAAATATTTGGAAATCTATGGACGGATTTTATGTCTCAAACTTAAACCCACCAAAAAATATATTTAAATATTTTTTAAATATTCTTCACAATAATAATAAAATTAAAAATAAAATTTTATTATGCAAACAAAAAACAAGTTTTAATAATTTACAAACATTTTAAAATATTTATCAAAAAGTTACTTAATTGTTTGAAGTTAATTTTCCAAAAAGCAACTCAACTTTATTATTTTATTCATGGAAACGTATCAAATTTAATTTGTTCTGAAAAGTTGTCAAATTAAACGTAAAAAAACTATTTGTTTTTTTTGATTTTTTCTAATTTTATTTTTTTAATTTTTCATTTAATTATATATTTAAAATTTTAAAACTAAATATCGAGATTTTATATATAATTAAATAATAAATTAAATTATCGAACAAAAATAAATTAATTTTTGTGGTAATATTTTGTAATGATAATTTTTCTTTTAATTGCAATTATTATTATGTAATAATAATGAAAATAATTTTTTGTGAATTTAAAAAATATATTTTTTTTATTTAAATAAGATATTTTTTGTATTTAATTTTCAATTGTGTATATTTTTTTTGTTCTTTTTTTCCAAAAAAATATTCTTAGCTATTTGAAATTGTTGGTTTGTGTATGATCTATTTGACTCGATTTTTAATGAAAACAGAATTAGTGAAGTAAAAGATATTGCCTGATCAAAACACTCTTGCCAAATGTCCTGATCTCAGCACAGAGGATCAGTTTCTGCTCAAATGCTCACTTAATCAAATATTTCATTTATTCATTCTGTTCCACTCATCAAAAATTGACTTTATGCTTCAGCGCAATCAATGACGAATCTGTTTCCAGCTGAGCGGTTATGGAAAGCTGTCATTGTGTCATGGAAATGTTTCTACACTGTTGGATATGGTTTACTAATAGAGAAAAGCAGGTGGCCGAGCAGGTTAATTGCTTCAGTGGCTTTACCAGCTCATCGGAAAACATTCAAATGACGAACGAGTTAGAATGCGGGTATTACTAAAATTGCTTGGCTTTGTCCATAATTGCATCCAGCAGCGATTTTCATTTTCAATTTATCTTTAAAAACTAAAATTCTAATTTAATAATCAGTTTAAAATAAATTGATTTGAGGAAATTAAATGTTTAATTCAAATATTTTATATTACAGAAATTTATTTTAATAATATAAATAAATAGAATTTTTGAAATTTGTATTAAAAAAGTAACTGGAAATTGTGTTTTATAAATTCTTATTTTATGATCAATTTGAAATTTTAAAATCAAAATTCATTTTTTTTAAAAATTTATTTTAGTAATTAATTTCGGTAGATTAACCGCCATCTTGAGACTAAAAGAGCATTGGTTTCACACCCAATATAATCAAATATTGATTGTGTTCGTTGAGTGATATTGGTGGCTTTAGAACACCGACGCCAGCACGTGATTGGTTTGCTTGGAAGCTGGAATCGCGATTAAAATTGCCGACAAACCGGTTGAGAGACAGAGCCGTAGTGAGGGCGGTGCGAGCGGTGCGGCCACACCGGGCGCATGGGCGCCAAAATCTGAAGGGGTTCCATAATCGCAAAATGACCAATTTTAATTTTGTTTGTTTTTATTATATATTAAAGTTGAAAAGTTATAAAATCAAAATTTTGATTTTTTGGTTATTATTTTATGCGTAATATGTCAAAAACAATTTAAGTGATTTTGTATTATTTATTAATTATCTATAATCTATTTGGCTAATCTATAATTTCATTGCAAGGCTTAAGCATCAATGCTGCGTCATAGAGCATGTGAATACGAACGTCCAAAGTCAATTTAATTCTTTTAAGGCATAATTTGTAGTAGTGAATCTTTTTCGCACTGGGGACGCCAGATTTGAACTTCGCACAGGGCGCAATTTTTCCTTACTACGGCTCTGGTGAGAAACACTACCCAAGTTTCACTTTTTGAAATGATATTTTTTTGACTGTTACAATGAAATATTTTGACTTTCTATGACATTGAAGAAAGAACCCATCATGTTACTGTTGATGACTATATCCCTTGCTCGGGCCGTGATTCGATTTTGCAATGGGCATGCAAAATTATAATTATTGGTTTTATTACCCGGAAATCGATTAAAGAAATCGCAATTTTTTAACTATTTAATAGATTCGTAGTCGATATATCAGGTCCACAAGTCGAAAAAGTCGTCCCCTTGAGCTAGTTGGGGTAACCAAATAACAGGCCGGTTAATGAGAGCATTAACAATGTGGTTCAACTGTGGCATCACGGTGGAATCCTAAAACTTTTTATTGAATAATTTGAGTCTATCGTTCATTTAGATAAACAGGTCTTTGACGCGAAACATGAAGTTTGGAAGCGCATAATATTTTCTTATAATTAAATTCAAATAAAATTTAGAAAAAAATGAAAAATTTGAGTAAATTTTAGAAAAAATGAAAAATTCAATTTTAAAGTATTATTTAAAATATTTAACTTAAAGTTTTTAATTTGATTTTAATCGTAAATAATTTTTAATTATTTAAATCTGGATCAGCGAAATTAAAATTAACTAATTCCTCATACTCAAAAAATTAAGTCTCAGATTGTTTGTTTACATTTTCTTATGTTATTTTATATTTTTTATATTAAATTTATTTTTCAAATTTACTTGAATTTTTCATTTGTTTCTAAATTTTACATGAATTGTTTATTTTTTTAAAATTATTTTACAAATTTTTAAATTATATTAAAAATTTAAGTTAAAAAAGATAACACTGAGACTTAATTTTCCGAAACTCGATTTTCATGCCCCCCATTTCCATATATCATAACCAAACAAAAAATTAATTAAATGATTTTTAGGAATAAGAAAATATCCGCGTCCAAACTTCCCGGCATCTAAACGTCACGTAACGTGCTATTTCCGCATATAAAACTATCAAAAAGATGTTTTTAACACGAGAAAATTATAGAAGTGTGGAATAGACCGAACCTTGAAGATCAATATTTTTAGAAAAATCATCATTAGAAAGATAAAGCCTTAATTAATAAAGAATCAAAAAATATACGAAAATTTATAAAGTTATGGAAAATATAATAAAATTGAATTTATTTTATTTTCTGTATAATTTATAAATAAGGAATCAACAAGGAGGTGATCTCGAATTCGTTTTTTAGCAAAAACATAACTAATTAATCAAATGGATTTTAAATTATTTACTTGTATTGTCATCCGGATTACACATTGTTGTAAAATTTCAGCCCAATCGAACCATTGGAAGTAGGTGAAAAATCTTTTAAAAATTAAAAACCCTTTGACTGGCCTGTGCACCACATATGATGTATATAGTTTTAATTTGATACTCTTACGCCTCCTTTTAGGTGCACAATTTGTTATATTTTCCATTACATCATGTCGGTTAGCAAAAATGGTTGGGTGCTGTTTGAGAAGGAGTAAAAGTTACGCGAACCATATGTGATGCCCAAAATGTCTCAGGGAAAGTTTTAAATTGCTTTGTAAATCAAATATGGTTTGCGTAATTGGAAAAAACTTATTACTGCGAATGTGCGATGAAGAAAATAAATTTACTATGTGGCTAAGTAAGGGGTTAAAATAAACTATTAAAAATTTATATAGAAAATATGCCAATATTGATTGGAAATTTATTAGTGTAATTAATGTCGACGGATCAACAATCATCATCAGACGAAATCAATAATTAAATTAAATACAATAATTTACCATTTTTAAAGTTACTATTTTTTCTTTATATATTTTAATCAAAAGTATAATATTAATTTATTATCATTTTTTATTATAATTTTATATTTATTAAAATTTATATTAAATATTAAAAGAAATGTTTTCAATAAATTTGTGTTTTTGTTCGATAAAAGAAAATACAAAATTAACTAGAGACAATTATTTATTCTTTTTATGTAATTAACTGGAATTCATCATTATTAATTAGTTTTTTGTTAATATAATTTATTATTATTTCCTCTTTGTCATATAAGAATTGTAAATAATAATATTATTGCGATTGTGTCGAATTAAATATTTTTTTAATAATATTTTATATAAATCTTTTAGTATTACAGAATTAAAAATTAATTATAATTTGACAAAAAATTATTTTTGTAATTATTTTCTCGATTTAAATACAATTTTAATTATTTAAATTAAATAATTATTGAAAATAAATAAAACAAGAGTTTTTTATTTTGAATTTTACGAAATTAATAAAATGATTATTATTGTAAATCATGAAATATTTAATTAAAATAAAATGATTATAAAAATAAAATATTTATTTTAATGAAAATGAAGACTTTGACCGAACTACTTAAATTACAAATTGATATTTTTATAAATCGGATAATTTCAAAGGCATTTTTTACATTAGCGTTTTATTCTGTCTATACATTATCAATATGCATTGATCCTTTTGAATATTATTTCTTCGAACGTTTCTTCCTCTCAAAAGATATGAAAGAAAGTAAATATAAAATATATTGTTATTTAATGCGAACTCATAAGTTCCATCAAAACAACTTTGAAAATATTTTTTCATATTTTAAAATTATTTATGTTTTTTGCTAAACCGGAAAAATAGTACAAGGAAAACAATACAAGGTTTAATATAAAAGTAATAGTTGTCCTCAGACAAGTTTTCATGTTCTCAATGTAGTGATAATAAATCAAAGAAACCGCGGGTTTAATCCTTATTTAAACTCAACACAAATTGCGCGCTATAAGTCAAATCGGTTAACCCCTAAAAAAAACGACTATTTTTTTCTGATAAAAATTTCACAATCTGACTTTTTTAACCATGAAAATCGATTTTTCAATGTCCATAATACTCGATGTCGTAATAAATAAATAATAAATAATACTTGTAAGAAATATCGCATTATATCGGTTGGGACAGGATCGCAAGGCGCGCCTATAGCCGACATAATCGTTTAAGGGGTTAACAAAACCTGTTATTTAGACAATTCTTTATTATTACGTTATTTCCCCAGTTCAAATAATCTTCAAGTAAGGTCTCTTTCGTATTCTTGTTGACTGTCGTATGCTTCCTCCCCTATCACCCGATTCATCACGTCCCGTTAGCCGTTATCTCTACCTCATCCTACATCATCGGTAATCTAACATTATAAGTATATACAGATTTGCGGTTCTTACACTGCACAGCGATTCGCAACGTTCGGCCTACTCTTGGCCTTCGGCATTCAAATTGGCGATCGAAGTAGCCCATGAATATCTAATTTCGGCTCTTATACCTACATCAAGTCTCCCTTTCTGCCCGATCTCGGGTGCCCAACTCACAAAATTCTGCACACTGTCACCTCGTTTCGAAGGCCTTGATCTATTTATCCACATGTCCCCTGCAACCAAGGCATATAGCCCGAGCAAGAGGGAAAGCCATTACCGGTACTACAACCGGTCCTCCAAGGGTCAGATTTGAACCCTCGAACTTGCCAATTTAAGACGACGGTGACTTTGCCACCGCTGCAGCGATCGTCCCCGGATCTAAAAGTTGCGTCATTAGTCGCGCCAGTTGCGATCCGTCAGGCATCTCCATTAATATTTCACGAGGTACTCCAAGTAATCACCTGGCCCTTACTTCTTGTTTCCTCCAGCAATACTCGTCAGCCGAGCTGTCTCTCTCCAGTTCTCTCACAGCATGGGTCACGTCACCATCATTAGCAATCATTCCTACTAGGATCTGTCCCCGATGTTCACTGCCCGGTTTGCTTTGCATCAGTTCCCAGACAGCATAATGAATCGCCGAGATATGCCTATTCCTGGCCACCCGACTTGTTGAACCCAGCCAACGGTCAATCTGTTTCATGGCCCCAATATTCAGATCCACAACAATCGGATCCGTACCAATATCATCCCTTGATGGCCTGAGTCTCCACAAAGTCCCGCACCGCAAGGTTGTACAGACCGCAGTACACCCTTAGTCAGTTGTTCCTGTCTCTATCACCAGCCTTTTTGTTCTCATCCTCGCTCTCTTAACTAGTCTCCAATCGACACAAACTCACCTCGTAGCTCCCTGCAGCCAATCCGCACAGCTGTAACCTTTCTCACGAGTTCATCCTCGCACACTAAATCCACTCACTTGTCTACCCTCTTTTCCAGCAGCAGCTCCATCTCATTCGGCAAACTCACTTGATCGATATGCTCAAAGATGAGCCTCTCCCTTGTCGATTGTATCTCGTCGTCGAACATCTCGCCGTCCTTGACCGTGCTTTTCACTCCTGACTTTTTTTATCGCTTCCGAGATGAGATCACCGATTGATCACATTTACACTCTGTTGCAATTTTACTTGCATCACACCACATTGTTTTCTATTCGATTTATTAAATCTTTCATCATAATTTTTGGCGAAACTTAAATTTAAACTAACCCATTATACACCAAATTTATCACATGAAGATAAATCTTTCATTTTCTTCCTCCAGTTTCCATTCAACATCTCCACTATCTTTAATTTCAAAACCTTCAAATTTCGTTATCATATCCATTAAAAAATAGCATCAATCCTGGGGACTAGCTTATCCATCATTATCATCCCATGTTCTATTCTTCTTTTCTATACATTAACTACTTCTCTGACTCGCGTTTTTAACTCATCCTTTATTCCATCATTTTCAATAACCCATTTTCTTTTCTTTTTTACCTCTTCTGCACACGCTTTTCTTCATTTATAAATCCCTTAATTGCCTGCGTCTATCAGGGCTTGCATCTTCTCATTTATCCAAACTTTTGATAGTGTCCGAATTTTTTTCAGAGAGCCAGCAACGCTGACTATTGCTCTCAGCTGGAGTTTAAATTCTTCCAGGTCCTTGGATAATGACCTATCTGGTTGACCACACAAACTATATTTATCACCAAAAGCTCTATGAATGCGCTTTCCATCAACTTTGTCATCCCTTTCGTTGGACAATGCGACATCTCTTCTGAAAAAGTCTGTCCAAAATTGTGTCATTATATTTTTTTCAAATGTCGACTATTCTGTCTTTTATTTCTGCTTTCCATTATAAAAAGTCAGAATTTTAGCGTCACAAATCAAATTCACTTCCAGATATTCGATCAATGTCTGTATTTTATACTTCACGTTTAGTAGAAAGGAGCTGATAAAAATAGCCTGATTTTATTCTCATCAGTGTTACCTAACTTCGAACATAATGGTGTTTTTCCGTCAGGAAAACATTTTTCATTCTCTGTTAATGTTGTTTTTGGCTTCCCATATCTGTATTTCTATTTTATCAACACGCATTGAATTATGGTGTCTTCGTTTTGAGTTCTAATCTCTGTCAGAGACCAATTTCGAAAACTGGTCCACCATGACCAATAGATAGGGGTACATGCTATTCTTGTCACCAAAATATGCGATATCCATCACGACTTGCTCTAAAATTTCGTCATTTCTTATTGGAGTCAACTTCTCTTTTGTTTTTTCACTTGGAATCTTTCTGCTTATGCATTCCTGACATTACCCTATAACGATTTGTAACTCTTTCACAAAATTGGAGAGTATAAAAGGATTTTGGATATACTTAATTGCCTTTTTGATACCTATAGTCAGGTGCAAAAGTTTGTGAACGCTTGTTGTTAAATTGTCTTTTGCACCCAACTTCAATTATAATGACAAAATCACACCAAAATATTTTTTTACAATAGTCTGGTGACACTTTTTGAGTCCAAACAGTTTCCGCTGCTTTGATCATGTCCTGCAGGGAATTTGGGTGCACGGCAGCAACCTATTTCTTCATTTGGGTCCAGGCATTCTCAATCGGATTGAGATCCGGTGAGTTGCTTGGCCAAGGACCAAGAATTTGGAAGCCTGACTGCGTTAACCACTCTCGAACAGCCTTGACATTGTGGCAAGGTCCTCCATCATACTGAAAGAAAGTCGTTCTGTGTAACTCCAGCAGTGTAAAAAGCAGTATAGAAACAAGCGTTCACAAACTTTTGCACCTGACTGTACATGACATAAATCTTTGTGTATTTTCCTGATGAAATCTCTTTTAATTTGCTTCATAACCAATACTAACACATAATTTCCTTCTTGTTTATCCCATAACTCGTTCTGATAAACTATTTGGTCCTTTAGTTGTAATAACTCCTTGGTGATTTCATTCTTTTCACCCTCTTCCATAGCTTGTATTTGTTTCAACTGGTTCAACTCTGAGCACTTTTCTTGTTCGTCTTTTATCCATTGAATTGTAGACTGAATCACCACTGTATTGATGTGTTTCACCCTTGCTTTTGTTGATTTTGGTTCTTCGTGTTTTGTTTCACATTGTGCACAGGCGTCATCATATAGTCATGATAATTAATCTGCATTTCCATGTTCGTCCCCTTTTCCATATTTCAAAACAAAGTCGAAATCCGCCATGTTTGCTAACCATGTCTGGAATTGAGGAGTTATTGGTTTGGAAGTACTCTTCATATATACCACTGCTTTATTTACAGTTCTTATTGTAAATCGCTTGCCATATAAATATTGCTTAAAATGTCACATGAACTCTTGTAGAACTAATAGTCCTTTTTCTGTCACACAGTACCCTTTTTCATGTGTGGTTAAAGTCCTTGATGCATACGCGATTACTATTTTTTTCTCTTCTGAAATCTGACTTAATACTGCTCCTATCGATCCGAATAATTCATTTTGTCGCGTCCCCATTGATCAGAACACTTTTGTAGACTCTGAGCCCCCAGTGACTATTACGGGTCAGTCACCACCCATTTATCAAATCACACTGTTCTTAAACTTAATCTCTTTCCTACTCGGGGACGGACGTCTCTCCCTCG
>MQRK01216084.1:0-10068 GCA_001938485.1 Girardia tigrina
ATATTGTTGCAGACTACAATCATGCCAGTCAAAATGCACAGGATGTCACTGTCGCTCGCTCTACAAGCATTCGCGATGTTTTTCGTTATTCACAATGCTGACTACGCGCCGCGGTATCTTACAGTTCAACGACAAGGTAGAAGGGGACGGTAAGTTGTTAAGTTAAATAATTATTGTCTGTTTATCATTTGTTTATCTGTAGACTGCCACCTAGGACGTCGCTGCCGTTCTAGCATGTGGTTATGATTCATTCTAAATCATCTTTGGTAAAATTTTTAATTAATTAAGAATTCATAATTATTTTTTTTCTTTTCTCTTTTCTGGGTTTCTACAAGGTCTTTTCAGGGTTTTGGCGGAACTGGTACTCGATCCTAGGGACCTTCCACTCTGTTCTTCGTCTAGCGCACATGAAACCTATTTAAAACAAACGGGGATAGACGAGTTTGATTATCCCCCAAATCTCGACAAGACTTTCGTGCGCGCGGGATAATGTAATGGATGAAAGAGGTCTAGGTAAGATATAAGTGCCGAACGTAACAATTGTATATCGGAACGAATTGGGATCCGCATGAGTACCCTGAATTGTTTGGGTGGCCATGATGTTGTCCGGAATGGTGGATAAGTCTTTGAGGTCCGTAATGGCTGTGTCAGTAAGTACGGCTTGGACTAGTGGTGGGAGGACCTTGAGGAAGAATCTTTTCAACAGTGTTGTGTCAGCTCCGCTCGTTATGCTGTGGTGAAGAGCTTCTACTTCTTTGGTGATCCTCTCTAAAAATTCGGAGGATGTACTGTTGACTAAGCACTGTAAGGTAAAGTATTTGGTGAAAATTTCCTCAAAACTGGGAGTAAAAGAGAGTAATTATTGGCTTCTGAGTTCGTTGTATGGGTCTTTAGTCTTGGCAATGACAGATAGTTGCGTGACAAATTGATTAAAGCAGATCGACTGGAAGAACTGCAAGAGTTGGATGGAATAAGGATTCTTGTGACGTCATGCGCTGTGACTTAAACACAATTCGAGAAGGTCTGACCAACATTGTGGACTACCTCAAGGGTCTAAAAAATAAGGCGGGGAGTAGATGGTATCGAAATTGCACTTGCTGTTTCATCAGCTTGAAGAAAGGGATCCATTCCTCCACAAAAACGAGGGTGCGCTGATATGAGAGAATCCACTGTGATCCAGTAGGCTTCCAACGATAGATTTTGTCGAAGGGGTTTTGTACCATAACACAACTAAACTGAACAACCGAGATACTTTCAAAGGAGTAACTTTATGTATTGAATAGAAGTGTATCTGTGCAACTGAAGTTTGAACGTAAGACTCGTAGGGTAACGAAAGTATTTGGATGCAAAGATGCTTGTGAAATGTTGTGGGAGTGTAGAAAAAGAAGTGACTAGTCTATCGGTGTCGTAAGTGTTTGCGTGTGAGATTGGTCTGTGACAATTCGGAAAGGAAAGAGTGAATTTGTGTGCCGTGTGACAATGTTGCTGATAATGAACATTATAGTTGATATAAAAATGAGATTTAAAAAATACAATAAAGGATATATGTATGTTATTAATGTAGCACGTAAAATTAATAAATTTAGGTAAAAATGAAAAAAAACACGCGAAGTTGAAAGCACAAATACTCCCTGAATGTTGTAAAAAATGGATCGGGGCTGTTGATCGATGATTTTGATCGAAAACTAAAATCAAATTTTATTGTCGCAATATATTTCGGTGGATTTTCCACCATCTTTACAATATTGCGGTAATATATTGTGTAAAATATTGTGCAGTCATTTTAAAAATTATTGGGAAAGAGGTACTTGTGAAGCATTATTGATTAAATCACTTAATCCATCAATTAATGTCCAAACAAGTCTCTCTTCCATTTTGTTGAAAATATTTAATTATTTATTACACAAGATGTTTACATAATCATCAATTTGCTATATAGAAGACAGCAAAATTGATGTTAATTCAGCCTGAAGATGGTGGGAAATCCACCGAAATATATTGCGACAATAAATTTGATTGTAATGACATTTTTGATTTATATATATATATATATAAGTATTTTCTAATTAGAAATTTTAACACGTGATTTACTAAATTACTACAAAAATGTTGCAATGAACCAAACAAATGATAATCGGATGGTGCAATACCTGGAGAATATGCAGGTTGTGGTAGAACTTCCCATCCCAACTGGCGTATTTTATCCACCGTGAATCTTGCGGCATACGGTTGTGCGTTATGACGATGAAGAATTACGTCCTTCCAATTAATCAGAGCTGGTTCTTTTTTTATAAAAGCTTGGTCTAACCTTTCCAATTGTACACTATACACTCCATTTCTAATGGTTTGGTTATTTGGTAAGAGTTCAAAATGAAGAATACCTTTAAAATTCCACCAAACACACAACATCACATTTTTCGCATACAAGTCAGGCTTTGATGCGAGTTTCGCTGCTTTGCTTTTGTCAAACCATTGTGGTTGTCTTTTCCGATTAATATCAAGAACCCATTTTTCATCTCCGGTAACAATTCGCTCTAAAAACGGCAATCGGTCTTGACGAGAGAGAAGCGAACTACTGCATGTAATGCCTAATATGCTCTTCATCTACCATCCTTTACCACCTACTTCGAAAAAAATTCAACAGTTGAAACAAAAAATATTTGCAACAAACCTTTTTGGATACACCACACTTTTTGTATTTACTACAGGTTTGTAGGTTATATTGATGCATTTAAACAATGATCAAATTACAACAGTAGACCTAATATATTGAAGTTTAAATACAGTATCTCTATATAAAATGTTTTACTAATATTATTTCTGTATTAGTCTCATGACTCACTGAGCGCATCCCGTATGGTAAATTTCATAAATTCCAAATAATTAAACTATGTATTTTAAAAAACTTTTCTTTTCTATAGAAGCGAAGTAACAATATTTGTTTTTTAAAATGAAGAGATGAAATTATCTAGAGGTAATGTTTTATGCTAATTTTTACAACTTAAGGATAACATGTTAATATGTTTCCAAAATGAAGGAAGGGATTATTTTGTAAAATGTCTTCCCAATAATGATTGATGTGTTAAAATGGATTATTTATCAGATATTTATCAATATTTTCAATATCATTAATACGAGCAATCAAGGAATAAACGACATTTTTTGACATCCACTGAGAAATTAAATTATTTTTGAAATAAATTTATCTTAGCAAAATTTTAATATAAAAAATCAAGCAGATATTCTACGTTTAATTATCGACAACATCAAGTACATATATTTCCGCTCCAATAAAACATTTATTTCCATTTAGAGAAAATATTACGTATAACTTTTCTTCTCTAAATATAGAAAATTAAATTAGGTTTACGAAATCCCTTTAGGCTTTGTGCTCAATAGAATCCCTCTGACAGATACTGACTTTATGGTTTCTTTTGACGTTGCAATCTTGTGCACAAATTTTGTCATTGATGAAACCATTAAACTTGCTACACAATTATGGGAAAGTTGATCAGATTCTGAATACAAGAAGTATATGAGCCTTTAATTTTTTTAATTTTAAAGTTTTGCGTAAAAAAATTTTCGTTTCTCTTTAATAATGAATTTAGCATTCAAACAGACACTGTTACAATGTGTTCCCTACTTGCTCCAACACTGGCTTCCAATTTCATGCAATTCATTGAAAAGCACATGGACGAATATACCGGAGAACACCTATCTGTGTGCAAGAGATCTGTAGATGATATTTTCTTTATTTTCAGTGATAAATCTCATATAGAACTATTCTTATGCTTCATGAATTTTATTCATCAAAATATCAATTTCACGACAGAATTATAGAATGATAACAATCTCTCATTCTTGAAGATATGAAACAGAATAGTATAGAAAATCAACAGATATATGACTTTACACAACATTAAAAAGTTATTGTGAGGAGAGATACAAAGATGGTATGATCAAAGGGTTAAATCACAGAGTTTGTTCTCTTTCCTCTAATTATAAATATGCATGCAATGGTCTGGATATTCCCATGAAGCGGTTTAATAATAATATGTACTTTAAAAAGAAAGTAGAGAGTAATATTAGAAAAATGTTGGATAGGTTCCATACTCAAAAGATTAAAAAAAATAATGAGAAGCGTTTTCACTTTTGGGCATTTACTTTTTTTATGCTTGCATAAATCACTCTTAATTAACTTTGGAATATATAAATTATATGTATATTGCTAAACTAGTAATCAAAAAATTAATTTTTTATATCCATTCTTTATGCAGACAGAACTCTACTTTGCCAACAAAGTTTGTAAAATTTAAAAAATTTAAAATTTTAAAAATTTTAATTAAAAAAGCACATTAAAATTAATATAAACTACTTATAATTTATAAGTAAATATCAGGAAATTAACATTGTTCGGGAACTCCGAATTTTCAGTTTTTTCCCATTTTGGAATCTTAAAAAGTTTTTTTTCAATCAAATTTGTACATAATCATTTATTGTCATCGAGAATGAGTAAGTGTGCAAAGTTTGAAGTAAATCGATTGAGTAAAAGGCCTTCAAAAAGAGGTTTCTAAATTCATGAATACCTATAAATATATACCTATATAGAAAGTAAGTTAATAAAAAGAATGGAAAAAATAGTGCAAATTTACAAAATAATCGGCAGCTTAACGCAAAACCAAGTGATTACTTTTCATACAGATATACATAAACAAACTAAATTCCTGATAAGCCAGTGGTGTCAAACCTTTTTGCTGTGCGGGCCACTTGATACAACAGAAATGCAATGGCGGGCCACAATGGAAATGTCAAGTACATTATCAAACACAGGAAAAAAACTGTTTAACTAAGTATAAAAGAAATCATTTATTCAAAAAAAAAATTTATTCTAAAAGAAATTATGCTACAGTACTATAATAACACTAGCTGTTTATGCTTTTAGTGAAAATTTAGTCACTGTTATGTAAAATTACACAGTTTGTGGTTCTATTTAGATTTGTGAGACTTCTGACGCGGGCCGCACGATTTGCCTCTGAGTGCCGCAAGTGGCCCGCGGGCCGCCACTTTGACACCTCTGTGGTAAGCTGTTACTATAATTTGATTCAAAACTATTCTTTTTTATGCAGCCCTGAATAATCAAACGATATCAATCTTGGTGAACTGACTATTTTATATCACTTATAAACGCTGTTACCACTTACTTGTATGAACACCAAAAGGGTTAATTTAATAATTTCTTGTGAAAGATCCGACGTCTTAATTTAATAAAAAAAGTGAAACGCGAAGTAAAAAAATTAATACCACGAAGAATTATTAAATGTATTTTAAATAAATAAATAAAGGCATTTAAATTCATATAATTATTTTAAAAATATGTTCCGTTTTAAATTATTTAAACAGAAGTAAATTCAAGATTTGACATTTAAAAAATTCATCCCAATAAATCATATACAATATTAATGTCATTTTTTTCGATTGTCAACTTTTTACTTTAACTTAATGCTAAAGAACGTTTTGTTTTGTACCTGAAAAGTATTGTGTTAACAGATATTAACGGGGCCCTGGAGTTTTCTACACTTTATTAAGTAATAACTATATTCACTAGTTAGGTTAATTAATAAAGGTACAAATGACCGCTAAATTCAATATGTGAATGAGTATTATTACTAAAAAAATTAACTGAAAATTATAATTAATTATTTTAATTATTCTCGTTAGTACGAAGTAAGTCAAGACTAAATGTTAAGACTAGAATGAAATAAGGCATATTGTTTATTGTAACCGTTCTAAGCTTACCTTTGAAACCTTCATGTTTACACCATATGTTTCACACGTTTAGTTTTAAGTAATAGTTAAGCTTCGCCAAGAATTGCATACAAAATAAGGGCTACATGTCTAGTCAAGAAAATAAGTAAATAAAGATACATAAACAGTAACACTCGAATATACCAGGAACAATGTAACAAGATATAAAAATATACTGTCTTAAATGATAAAATGTATAAATTTTCTTTTATAGTTTAACATAAGTCACGCATGATAACAGAAATACATCACCTCCACGGATGGGCGCCTCAGTTTGAGGAAAAGATAAAATAATTTTCGAAATTTTATTTGTTCAGTTTGAAGATTGTTTTTAAAAAGAAAGAATGACCTTAATTTCAAGGTGTGGTACTCGAATATTAAAAATTTTACATTTTGTTTTAATTAGAGACTTTAGGTGGGAAATTCAAGAATCGGAAATTTTAGTGAAATAAATGGATTTCTTATTTACTATTTAACGTTTTGCATTATTTCTTTCAATGTGACAGATTTCTTTCGACGCCTTTGGTAAAACCCTTTGGATCTTGTATTATTTTCGTAAACAATTGTAAATTTTTATCGATTGACTGACTGATAATACCGGCACTTGTCCACTGGTGGGGTACTATCGGCACGCTTTGCCCGCTCAACTAAACCGCCGGGTGTCGTTAGAGTAGATCGGGGAGACCGCCCACGGTTCCAAGCCGATCTCACCACCCCTCCGAAAGGATCTGTCAAAGCCACCGCCTCACACGCTTCGGCAGTACCCGGCACACACATGCAGCCGTCACAGTCGCGCTTTCGGGTTGACAGTCGGCGTGCTTGGTCGATCACAAATTGCCTGGAACTATCCTGGCGACCACAAGAACGAATCCGCGTTTCGGGAAGTCGCAGCGAGTCGGACCGATGACTGCTTTCCGTCGGAGTACCAACCGGTGCCGGGATCCGATTGAGGGCCCGTTTATATCGAACCGGCCGATACTTCCCGGACGAGAAACTGGTGCTGGCCTTCACAGCCTGATCCTTGTAGCATTGTTCCTGGGATATTCGAGTGTTACTGTTTAACATAAGTTACGCATGATACCAGAAATACGTCTACTTCACGAATGGGCGCCTCAGTTTGAAGGAAAGATAAAATTTTTCGAAATTTTATTTCTTCAGTTTGAAAATTGTTTTTAAAAAGAAAGAATGACATTAATTTTTTATTCTTTTATTTTTCTTTTCCTATTTATTATAATATAATTTTATGTAATTAGTTTAGCTCATCTAACAAACGATTATTAGGAAGTTTTCCCTCTCTACAGACTCAGGATGCCCCGGAAAATTTCGTGACAAAAACCAATTATTGTTTTCGTTTTCGAAGTTCAGTCATAAATTTCTAGAGAATCTTTTATGTTTTTCTTCATGTTTTGTTTTCAAAATAAATCATAATAATGTATTTTGTACATATTTAAGAAAAACAAATGTTAATTGAAGAGAAACTAGTCTAATTATTTATATTAACTAATTATTTATATAAGAAAACTAGTCATATGATAAATAAATGTTCAATATTTATTAATGAACAGAAGAGAACGTAATTTGTGCCGAATTTTCCATTATTATAGGTCAAGAATTTATTTAATCACATCAGTCGCATTTAAAAATTTTCTGGAGTTATCTCCAGAATAATTTGAGTATTCGTACCGCTATAAGACTTGATGACTTCGCTTGAATGAATTGCAATGTATATGTCTCTTTCCAGAATCTAGTTCCCCCTAAGGAATCAGATACTTTAAAATGTTTGCATTGACGCGTTTAAATAGTTTTCTGAAAGCAATTCTACTTGTAATTACCAGTTCTATTTTGATTTATGTCGTTATAATTATGAGTAGTTAATTTTCTTTCGCTGACAAATTTTAATAATTTAAATTTTACAACATAATTTTAAAAATCTTACAAAAATTATTTTAAATTAAATTATAAAAAATCAATTGTTGTAATATAATTGCAGTAGATTAAATTTTTAGTAAATATTATTTCATTAAAAAAATTTTAGATTACAATCGAAAAAACGATTGATTTTAATTTAAAAGTTTGTAATTAAAACAATGGTTTTTAAAAATTAAAAAAAATATTATTTAATAATAAAAAAGATTAAATCGAATTAATTAAAAGTTATAATTCGGTAATAGAATAAATGTTTTTTTTTAATTTTAAAGTAATTCGTTAAAAAAAACATATAAAAAATTAATCGAATTAAAAATAAATTTTGAAATTTGTTTTTAAAAAATTTGATCAGAATATAAAAATTAAAAGTCGTCGAATCGATTATTAAAAAGAAATATGAAAATTTGTTTGATTTTTTACATAATACAAATTATTAATTTGTGCTAATAAAATGAATTTTAATGATTATGTCGAAAACGATATAAACGCAACTCACAATAATCTCTCCTATTGCTGATGTTCTTATTGTCTCATAATGTAACTTCAAACTTTACAATTATTCCATCACAATTTATATTTATTACATCAGTCCGTAAAAAAGTGTTTTAAATTCCCATGTGGCTACTAAACTTATAAAAAATTAATAGCATTATTCTTTTTAGCCATCTTAACTTTTGACTGGGACAACATTACTTTCTTCAAACTTGAAAAATTCAAAAAAATTTAAGTATTACATTAAACAAGTAAACCTACATCCAATTTAGCAAACAACATTGAGTTTTGGTCGAAGAAAACTTACTGCATAAAATTAGTCAATCATTCTTTATTCAACCATTCACACGCCATTCACTTTGTTATATTATGGACAAAATGCGCTTAATAAATTTTATGGCGGTGTAATGAGATAAGGTATTATAAGAACACTTAAAATTTTGATAGAGTATGTATAGATTAAGAGATATAATACATAGAAAAATGAGAAATACACTGTGTTTGTCTTTATTAATAAATATTAATTCATATGACATATATACACAAAAAAGTATTTAGTAAACCAATGTGTGTGGCTTTCAGAAAGGTAACAGCCGCATCAGTAAACGATTATCGATGCTCTGGATCTGCAAGTCGGGATCTGCGGTCGCCATAAGCTTTACCAACGGAATGATCCACTTGAGTATTGTAGATGCGACTTGTGTGACCTAAATGTAAATGAGACTGAAAAAATACCCATAGCAACGGGTGGAAATTATCGGTAAAGAATTTTGGCTTTACACGCATAATTCCAGAAAATGTTGATGTTGTAACACTAGAAAAACATTTCGTGAAATATTACATATAGTCAGTAGACGATAATCGAACAAAAACATGAAGAAATAGAAATTAAAATGTTATATTCATATCTGAGGTCCGGGCCGTCGTCCAGCTTGGTTCCATTCCAGGCCACTTAATTATTATGATTTTTCTGATCGAAGATCCAGCTCGATCGTCGGCCAGTTCTCACGATCCTTCTCAGGCATTTGAAATAAGCTGGTTCCTTTGTCGTTTCTGGTAGATTTTGATAAACGCACTGAGACGAAGAAATAAAATAAGTTGAAGCGAATAAGCAGTGACCGAAATCCGAATCGATGACGACCCTTGAGTCAGTCGTAAAATGAAATTCGTTTCGAAAAGAAATAACAGGCGACATTTTTGATTGAAAACATTTATTTCATAATTTACATTTTTTTGTACAGATTTAATACCGTAAAACAAAGTATTATCTATTCGCAATTTTAGTTAATAATCATAACACAATTTTTTTAATTTTGCTTATTGATAGTTTTTATTATCTTTATAATAGAATTATGATTTCTGTCTGTAATTCTGTCTGTGTGAAATTCCCGGTGTTCAGTAAAACAAATTTAATAATTTTTATTAAATAATTTTCGTATTGCCCGACATATTTAAGTCATTATTTTGGATCTGCCCCGAAGAATATGAATTTTGATACGGATTCGGGGAAAAATCGGTCGCAATCCCGGATGCAATTTCATACTGCCCCGATATAGAAATATTCTGTGGCAGATTTGAGGTATTCTTTCCATAATGCCCAAACATAGAAATATCATTATTTCGGTTCTGCCCCGGCATACATTGATTTTAAAATTTTAGAATAATCATGTAAATATTAATAATAATGGATTTAGTTAACAAAAAAAATTCGCCAGATCTGGTGAAACGGGTGCATCCTAGTTTAAATAACATAAATTTTTTGTATGAATTTAAAGAAATCTGCTTTTCGTTTATAGATAATTTATATGGTATTTTATTATATTTTATATATATATATATATATAT
>MQRK01216084.1:17776-30636 GCA_001938485.1 Girardia tigrina
TTTTCTTGTAGTGGTAATCGAACTTTCGGTACATTGTCTTCAACATATATATATTCCCATTCTAACATTAAGTCTGGATTTCGTCGATAAACTTCATCTTCTTCTTGTTCGATTTGATCCTGTAACTTGTTTCCTTCGAGTCGATACTCTTGATGATGCAATATTATCCATTTGTATTTATGCTGAGTCAGGTAGCTTGTCATTATCCGCACTGGTTTACTATCATATCTCTCTAGTTGTTCCTCACATGCTTTCAATAGATCGCTTGGTCTTTCCATATAAAACTTTTGTATTCGATATTCGAAACTTTCACACGTTAAGAGTAGTGGTTCTGCTAGTCGATTTGCTTGTCCATCTCGTAAAGGTTGATACCTCAAGGTAAGAGTGATTTTCTTTCGCAATTCCGGTTGGTGGAAAAAATAGAAACTTCTGTATACTGACGATCTAATTTGAGTTTGTATGGCTTTATAGACTACTCTATTGACAACTACATATTCTGAATAGGCTTGTACGGTATTTCCGCTTGGACTCTCTTTTACTCGCATTACTCCAATTCGCATCGCTTCTCCATAATCTTTACAACTCATTGTTGGCTGGATGCTCTTGAATTCCTGTCTGTGAGACTGAGATAAACAGAGTACTATTGTTGATGTATTCTTTATTGGCGGTCTATTTATAAATATCTTGTCGTTAATGAACATTATAGCGGTTGATGTTCTACAGCGATCTCGAGACTTCTTTCGTTCCTCTGGGAGTGTTAGTTTATATGTTTGCCATTGATAGTCTTTATCCGTTGATCCAAATGAAGCTATTTCTGGTATTGAGGGGATCAACATATATTGGGATAGTTGCACTTTATATAATTCGTACAATATTCTTTTATCAGGATTCAGGTTTCTATTCGATACTCTGTCGATGATTTGAAAGTGATATTGTGCATTTATTACTTCTCGAAGATTGTTCTCGGGATTGTCAGGAGTTATTCTGGTATGCAGTATATCTAAATACTCTTTTCCTTTATCTGATCTCTTTAACTTATCTATCTTGTATGATCCTTTTTCAGTAATTTCCATTAACTGTCCTTGACATGCGGATGTGTACTGCAAACGTACTCTTTCAGATACTTCTAGATCAACTGCGTATATTATAGCGTCTTCAGAAAGTTTTATTCGTTGTCTTGTGAGCAGATTATTGAGTGGGGAAAACATGTGCAGCTTCTCATACCACCAATTACTATGTCTTAGGAAAGGTTGTATTGTCCACTTCCAAGTTTGCATTTCGTTTATTTCGATTCCTGTATACCCTTTAATTCTTTTTGTTCCGGTTTCTTGGACTTGCAACATTATTATTTCTCGATGTCGTCGTTCCATGTAATGACCCGAATTATATCGTAACTTTTCGCATTGCTCATCGGTTTTTACCTTTGGGTATATGGCACATATAAGTGTTTGTTCCGTTTTGAGTGGCATTATTTGCTGATATCGTTACTAATGAATTTGCGACTTTCATTGTTCCCCAGGAAAATTGATGTATATCTTCTACATTTACTGCTCTACCACTGATCGTTGGGAAAAATACTATTGACATAAGGATGAATATTTTTCGTGCACTACCTTGTCGTGATTGACCTTGACTGCTGCAAAGTTTATATAAGAGATTTAACGCAATAGTTAATAATATTCCTGACATAAATAGTGGTAATCCAACTTGTATTTTCAACTTTTGTCGCTGCTTCTTGGATGATTTGGTAACTGAAATCATTTGTGTCGTTCGAAGAGTTGTCACTTTCTTTTTTGTTTTTCTTCCTTTATAATATAATCTGATAAGACAATCTGCTGGATCTTCAACCTCTGTTGTAACTTTAAATATTGTAGGTGTCGTTTTAATGGGGTGCCTCTTCCGTGGTTTTCCGTTTCGTAATAGATGAGCTAAATCTTTTTGATATTCTCTCACTTCTCCTTTAAATAGTTGATAAAATACTGATTCGTGTTGCGGACCTTTGCTTATCAATTTACCTTCTAAATTTCTCCAATATTCTTGGTATTCCGGAATTGTTTGTTCAGGTGTGTTTCGAAAATATAGGGCTGCTGCATGGGTGACTTGTCTACTCGGATTTAACATATTATAATGTCCCCATTTTAATTTACAACTTCTTGTAATTGTTCCTTGAATGGATTCGTCTTCGTCTGTGTATTTAGTTTTCGTATATAATCGGTTTAATTGATCCGCACACATAATTAGGATTTCGGTTCCTTCTGGGGTTTCTTTTGATGCTGTTTGCTCATTTATCTGTTGGGTTAGCAGTCTCATTATTGTTGGCCATAACTGATTTGGAACTGGGTGATATATTACTCCGCCTTGTATAAACATTTCCACGTATTTTCGTATCTCAGCCTTTTTATTCATTATTACAAATCCTATTCGAGTTGATTGTTTCTCATATCTTTTTATTTCCACACTCTTCCTATCGCCTCTTGAACTGAGTTTATATATGTTTATAGATGTAGTGAATTCATTTACACCAGCTATTATTAATGCTTCTTGTCCTTTACTCTGATATTCTGCTGTGATTTTCTGCGGATTGACGTATATTCGTATTGATTCTAATTCGAAGATTCTCTTATTTATTATATTTGTCTCTTTCCTTTTACGGATTTGTCTTCTCGGATACGTCGTCGGTCTCATATGTTCCTCATACATTCGATATGTTTCTGACTCTTCTGTTATTAAGGCTGGATAAGCTTTTCCTCCAAATATATTAAATTCTGCATATCTGAAATTCGTTTCTGGTGTTTTTCTCGTGATTCTTTTATTGTGTAATATTATTAAGATTTCTGATTTATCGAATATCGACTCGGCTGGTTCTCCTATTCTGTACAACTGTTTTCTCGCTTGCTTTGGAGTTAAAGTTATTAGTGTTCCTCTATCTCTGCTTTGATATCGGATTCTGATTATTTCCTTTTCTGCCATTTCTGCTGTTAATCTGATATATTGTGGACTGATTTCGATTGTAACCTCTTTGAATATATTCATTAATTGATTTTCCTCTGGTTCAATGATTGCTAAACTTTTTCGACGTGCTGCCAGTAAACATCTTGGGTCTGTACCGATTGTTCCATTTGATTCTATTCGATAATTTGTTTCCTCTCGAACTGTCCATCGTCGTAGTTTAAATAGAGACAAAATACTTATTGAAATTGGAAGTTTTACCACTTCTTGATTTCTGGCTAATTCTTTACACTCTTCTCTTTCTTCTTGTTGTCCATATATGATTAATTTATTATCTTTTTCCGATATTCTCTTTTTCACTATTAAATTTCGTCTTGTGATTATCATATTTAAGTCTTGATATTGGATTATTTGTCTAATTAGATCGTTTGCTACTATTCCACTCTGTTCTCTTGATTCGTCTTCGGCTTTTACTGATCCAATTATTACTGTTGCCGTCAATGCGATTAACCATACTGTAGTTATGGGTATGAACACTCTAAGTGCGATTGCCATCCATCTATATTGTCTAATCTGTCTCATAGCTGCATCTTGTGATTCTTGTTCTGTTATTCTTGTTACATTTGGAACACTATAATTTGAATTGTTTGGTGCTGTCGGTACTAATGGTAATCTTCTCCTTTTCGGTGGAGGTCTTGTTATAGCATCTGGATCTGTATATATTTCTTCATTCATTAATCTACTTAACCCGTATTGATCGTAAAACTTTTCGCTGTAAGTTGCATATGGTAATCGGTGTGGATCATATGTGTTTGCATTGATCATATTGATTTGTGGCTTTTCTACCTTGCTTCGCAACGGGTAATCTCGATACGGTTGACTTTGCTCTTTTGTTCGGACTTTTCTGGCAACAACTTCTGTATCTTCGGCTAATGTTTCTGTCGGTTTCCTTTTACTGTTATTATTTACAATTGGCTTACACTTATTTGCGTGAACATATACTGGTTTCTTCAGAGGATCATCTTCCCACACTGCTTTGATATTTGTCGGAGTAGTCGCGACTACGATAAACGGTCCTTTAAATGGCAATCTCAATTTTGCTACAGTATTTGGTACAAATTGTGGTATATTTATCATTACTTTATCTCTAACTTTTATATTATGAGGTTTCGTTGTCTTGTCGTATAATGCTTTCATAGCTTCTTGATGGAATTGAATTTTGTCTCTGATATCTTTCCATATTTCGGGCATCTTCTCTCTCATAAAATGAAATTGTTCCTTTTCCTCCATATATTGATAACTTGATGGTTGTAATTCTAGATCGATTGGTAAATTCGTTTCTCTCCCAAACATTCCCACATTTGGAGTTTCTCCTGTTGCTTCATGCGGCGTTGACCGTATTGCATACATGACCAATGGTAAAATTTGATCCCAGTTTGTTTGATATTTATTAGTGTAGCAGGATAAGATATTGATCACTGTCTGATTAACTCTTTCTGTTTGTCCATCACATTGTGGATGATATGGAGTCGTTCGTAATTGTTTCACTTTCATCTGTTGATTTATTTCTTTGAATAATTCTGACATGAAATTCGTTCCTTGATCGGTCAATATCTTCCTCGGTATACCATATCTACAACATATACTGTTTATATAAATTGTTGCTACTGTCGTCGCTTTCTGATCCGGCATTGGAAATGCTTCTGCGTACTTCGTTAACAAATCGGTCACCATTAATATGTATTTATTTCCTTTCTCGGTTGTCGGTAATGGTCCAATAACGTCCATCGCTATTGTATCTATAGGTGCGTTTGGCACTGGTATTGGTTGTAGTGGTACTTTGATTCTTGTTCCCGTTCCTCTTCTACTGCTACATATTAGACATTGATTGATATATTCTTGAACATCTTTTTTCAGCGTTGACCAAATATACTTTAATTGTAAACGACTGATTATTTTCTTGGCTGATAGGTGGCCTCCTAATGGTCCTGAATGATAGTGATGTAATAGTTCTTGTCGTAGTTTTTCTGGTATATATACTACATTTCTCTCGTTATAATGTGCCATCAAATATTCGCCATCCACAAAATATCGGTATATGTTCTTTTTTAGATACTTTTCCAACTTCTTACCACACTTTATACCTGATAATTCTTTTCCTGAGAGTACATCTCTGATTATTTTTGCTTCTTCGTCTTCATTCTGTTCTTTTAATAAATCAATTGGATCAATTCTATGTTGTTGTAACAAATTTATTATTCCATCCGTTTCTTGCGGTATTCTTGACATATAATCTGCCTTTGCATTTGCTGATCCTGATCGAAATCGTATATTTGGAGTATACTTTTGCAATTCCATTGCCCATTTCGATAATCTATCGTTCGTATCTTTATGATTTCCGAGCCATACTAACGGTTTATGATCGGTTGTGATTATTATCTCATGACCTAATACTAATTGTCGAAAATGTCGTATTGCCAATAATATTGCTAGCGCTTCTCTTTCTGTTACCGTATAATTTTGCTGACATGGAGTAAACTTTTAACTAAAATAAGCTATAGGATGCTCCTTTTCATCTGTTCCATATTGACTGAGAACTGCTCCTGCGGCATATCCGCTTGCATCTGTAGCTAAAATGAATGGCTGTTCGAAATTTGGATGGATTAACACTGGTGCAGTAGTTAGCTTTTCTTTTAACATTTCGAATGCATCTTGTTGTTGCTTCTCCCACAAGAATCCTCTATCTTTATTCACTAACATTTGAATTGGCTTGACCAAGGTAGCAAATCCTTTTATAAACTTTCGATAATAATTTCCTAATCCAAGCAATCTTTGAACTTCTTTCACATTTGTCGGAGCACTACTGTCTCTCAATTTCTCTACGTTTCTCGGATCTGGCTCCTTTCCTTCTGATGATACTATATGACCTAGAAATGCTACTCTTTGAGGGACCCAAATAGAGCAAACTTTTTTGTAGTGAAGTTTTTCATGCAAAATTTTGTGGACTGTATTTTTGCCTAAAGAAATTTCATTTGCAATATAACGCAAAGACGCATTTGGAGCTTCATCAATCACTTCTTTGACTGCTTTAATCTTTTCATCGTCTATTAATGATGACCTGCCACTTTTTGATGAATCGTCGAAGGATGTCCGCTTTTCTTTTTTAAAATCAGTTAACCATTGTTGAATAGTTTTCAGTGCTGGGTGATTTGAGTCTTCCCATGTCTGCTGAAGAATTTCTGAAGCAGAGAATCCTCTTTTACTTTGAGTTAGAACAAAAAAACATTGGCAACATTTATTTGGTTCCATTGTTAAAAACCACTTGATTTGAATTCGCTGCACTTTTAAAATTTCAATACTTTAATAAAACAAAATTTTACTTTTTTCTTAATTTTAAGCGTTGAAATTTTAATACAGTATTTATGACAGTCTGAATTTATATTCAGTCCAAATTTGGTTAAATTTGGTAAAGGCCGCTTGAAGACTTTTGGGACAGCCTAAGTATTTGTGCACTGTAATCAATGAAACAATCTGTTTTTATTTTTATTGTCGTTATTCTTCTTTTATATCTTGCTTGCCCTTCCATTTCAGAGCCAATATTTCACTAAATAAATGAGTCATAAATCATCTTTTTTTAGATCAATAAATAATAATTCTCTTAGCATTTATTTCCTTGTTGGCCATACTGTCCATATTTATCTGTAATTACAAAGAAAGATAATAAAGTATAAAATTTAGCATGAATGTCACTTGCCAGATTGTGGCTATATATTATGCGCAAATGTGTTTAATCATTCCAATTTTAATGTACCTTTTTCATCTGTTTAAAAAAAGAAATTTCAAAGATAAATTCAAGAAAAGACAGAGAATAAATTATTTTAGAATATAAATGAATTAAACTAGATAATTCTTTGAATGATAAAAGTAGTTAAATAAACTACAACTGAAGATTGAGGTGCCGGCTTCCAGACCGAGTGGCGGCGACCGGTCCCTCTTAATTGTACGTAAATCGTCGCTGGCGGGCTTGATCGGTCGATTCCAGTGCCCACCGTTCGTTGTTTTCGTGTATGTCAGTACTGCAACCGATGTTCAGCGGGTCCACAGAGATTGTCGCAAAGTACGTGGTGGTTGATGTTGTTCGCAAAGGTGGAGAGTACAGTTGACCGTGCCTCATTGCCCGTTTCGATCCTGTCGGCGGTTTCGTGTTGGTCGGTGGTCCACTCGACGAGTCCGAGTGAATTGCCCGAGTGCTGATTCGCTGAATGAGGCATCGGTAGATTTAGCTCGACCGATTTCATCAAAAAAGACGAAATAAAATTAAGAACATTTATTTGTTTATTCACAAATTTCAATTCAAAAAATGTTTATATCAATATCATTTAAACAACAGTCAACTCTATCATAATGTTTTTTTTCAATTGTTTTAATGCTTTTTTTTAATCGACCGTTTTCTCGAGCACTACAAAGATAAATGAATGAAACCAGCAAATTAATTTTAATGTTAAATATTTAAAATAAAAAATGTAAAAGTTTAACAAAAAAAGTTAAAATAAATTATATTACTATTATTTTTAAATAGAATTTAAAAAAAGCCACGAACTTAAAAAATGTCAGATTACGGGACCAACAAAAAACAAATCAAAGCAATAATGAAGAAGTCAGGAACCTAGAAGATGAAGATTCAGATGACTTAAGTGATCATTCCAGTGAAGAAGAATTCATCGAAATCCCAAATCAACCAACAACATCTCAGCAAGTAAATAATAATAGTGCAAGATCTAACAATAAACGGGGAAAAATGTAACGTACGAATAGATTAAAAAAATTTAGTGATAAAAACGATGCTCAAGACTGTGAAATGCAAGACAATTTATGGGTGAAATCAGATCTACGGGTCTCGCCAATTGAAGGAATGAAATAATTCTACGAATGTAAATGGTCAAAGCTTCTTGTGAATGCCCTGCCAAAATGTTCATATTTTATCACCATGACAAAGAAGATTTGTTAGTGTATCGATCAGAGACAAACCACAATGAGCATGTAAAGTTAAACAATCGGGATATACCAGATGAGGTAAAAGAAGAGATCGAGGAAATATTCGTGGATTTACAAAAACAAGATCAAATAAAAGAAAAACTGGAAAACAAATTTCCTAATAGATAGCTACCTAATCTTATTCAAATATTCAACTTCATCCAGGCAATAAAAAAGGATCCAAAACACGCATTAAGTTAGCAGAATTAGACGAATGGTGTGGTGCGAGAAGCCAAATCCCAGACAACCTATGTTTAGATCATATTTACGTAAGACATCAATGTGGCAGTGAAATGAACCCATCAAATAGTAAAATGGAACCGAAGCTCAATATCTGAATAAAAACAAGACGATATACCGCATTTTTTCTAAAAATCAAAACACCTTTGTTTCGATACAACATACAAACTAATTTATCAAGGATATCCAGTGTTAATGGTTGGAACAACAGATAAAAAGAAAAGCTTTCATCCGTTCGGCATAGCAGTTTATCTTCCGAATTAAATAATTTATCTTCTAATTTAATACTAATTAAATTTATCTTATGGAATCATTTATTTATCTTTCGAATTAATTCAATTATTTACTGCGTTTATTTATACCCAAAGAACGAAGTTAAATTAAATAGTACACAGCAAAACATATATTATCTTATTTCCTGATAAATTTTTAACTTACACTAAAATATTCAATACCAATTTATGGCAAAGGTTTAATAGTCACTTATAACAAATTGTTAAGGGGAAACGAGTCAACTCGTGTTTGTACTTGCATTAGCTATTTCAATTAATGAAACCTAGGACAATATAGATAACTGAAAAAGCTTTATTCATCGTTTTGAGACGTGTCCCTTTGACCATAAAAAAGTTTATAAAAGGTTATTTATTTTACATCACTTTCAAGTTGAATTATGAAATAATAGCCGGTGACATGAAATAGATTCAGCGTAAAATTGCCGGTTAACAATGTGTTAACAGAATGAAAACGATATGCAAAACTAAAATTCGAAAAGAAATAATTCTATCCGATTTGAATGAATCATTTATGCATCTAATTCCTGTGGAAAATAAATAATAATGAAACATTCCATTACCATAAAATAATTAGAGCAATTGAATATTCTTAACAGGAAGTATGACGATATTTTATCAAAACGTCACAGACAAATGAATCAAAACCAAAAAAATAATATAAATAATTCTCTTTTGTTTTTTGATACACCAAAAACAATAAAATCGAATTTATTATTAAAGTCTCAATTAAATGATTGAAAATAATTTTATATTTTAAATATCACTAAACATTAAATTGTGATTCAAACCGAACTAAAACAGTAAAAATGATAATTTCGACAGTCATTCGTCTCCAGTCAAGCAGGTTAAGATTTGAAAAAGAAAAGATTTTTGTTTCCGAAGAAGTTTTACTACAGAGAATAGGTTAACTAATAATAAATACAATTCCCTCTAAGTAATCATCACATATCAACAGAAATCAGAAATAATACATTATTCATTGTATATCGATAATTATTTTGTTATTTTCTTACAAATTTCTATGGCAATTTTTCGATTATTTGTCTTTTTTTGTTAAAATATATAATCACAAAACAGTCTCGCAAAGTAATATTGCTTCTTTTTTAATGGGGTTTATCTTCTTAATTCTGGCATTTTTTGTAAAGTGCCAAAAATTGATTTTAGTTGCTCTTCGTAATTTGAAATACTTCTCTGCATTATATCTAAACACGGGCCTAATAATCTTTCAAAACTTCCAACATCCAGGATAGCAAGTTTGGTTTTTTCAACGGAATATACCGAAGCAGCTCGAGGGTGTTTTGTCAGTAAAGCTAATTCACCAAAATATCCTCCAGGACTTATGCGAGTTACTTCAGCTTCATTATTACTACCCGCTTCTCGAACCGTTACTCTTACACATCCTTCTTCAATGAAATACATTTCCAAACCAGGTTCTCCTTGTTTAATTATTGTTGCGTTTGGTTCATAGATTTTCGTCAATAAAGCATCAGCAATATTCATTCTTTCGTACGGACTCAGCTCTTTCAATAATGGAACATTTTCTAATAAAGCTTCATATTTAAGACGCTTTTGAAATGCTTTTTTCAATACAATAGATCTAAACGTTTCCCGAGTCATCGCCCAAACAACCCCATCGTTGACTGATACGATTGTCGCAGCCCGTGGAGTGTTATACATAAGGGCCAATTCGCCAAAAGATCCACCGTTTTCATATTTACCTACTTTTGTATCAACACCATTAATTTTGACAATAATATCATAGAGTCCAGACTCAATTACATAAAAATTATCTCCATCTTCTCCTTGAATAATAACCTTTTCTCCAGGAACAACTCGTCTCTCAAACATAGCATCAATTACATCAACCATTTGCTCTTCATCAAGACATCGAAATAGAAGAATATTTTGCACTGCTAGATTCAATCGAGCTCTTTGTTCTGGAGTTTTAGGATAAACAATTCTTTCTTGATTGGGGTCGTCCTCTTTTTCTGGATCGAAACTCTCTGCTGCAACACCACGTCGACGACCTTGAGGTCTTGGCATCGGAGCTAGTTCTTCCATTTGATCATCATTCTCACTCTCAGAATCAAGATGTGCTGATTGCAATTGTTCGGATTTTTTGGTTTTGAAATAATCAATTCCAAATTGAATTATATCTTCCGGATTGTCTCGCAAAACACAAACTGTGAAATCTTGTAATAATTCCTTAAATCCAGGAGGAATTACAACTTCGCGTTTCGGCATTGTTTATCTAAAATATTTTACAACAATTTTCTGATATTTATTTTAATTTATTATTTTGTAGTTAAAATTTTGAATTACATAATTTGTTTACACAAAATGAAAATGTTGTTTATTTATTTAGACAAAGTGAACACAATAATTACGTATTTGATGAAAATTTTAATTGACATTTTGGTACTTTTGGTGGTCCATCCCAGGGTTAGGGTTTTGTAAAAATAAAATATTTAAAAAAAAATAAAAAAATTTAACACAAAATTTATTAAATATTTTTTGTTTGTGTCCAATAGTATTTCCAAATAATCTTTTTGCTTTTTCAATCTCTGTAGAAAAAAAATAAAATTATAAAATTTTGAATAAACTTCAACATTTTATAAAATAATTTTCCGAAAAAATGATGATAAAATTTTATGAAAAGAAAATTTTCTAAAAATTATTTATATATTAAAATTTATTTTAAATTATCGAAGTATTGAAACATAATTTAAAATAATTTTAGAAAATTTTTTCTTTAATATTATTTAAAAATTATATTATGAAAGCCATAAACAACAATTTGATCATAAAATTCCATCATTTTTGAAACTGATCAATTTGAAATTATTTAGATAATTTTTAAATTATTTATAATATGTTTTTATTACATTTAAAAATTTTATAAATTAATCAATTAATAATTAACTATTTTTGTATGAAATATTTTATTAAATTCATTGAAAAATAACCAGCAAGGAAATATCTAGTATTTTATTAAAAAAATTATTTTACTTTTTTTATTTAATTCCAAAAATTTATCAAAATTTTAATTAAAATAATGTAATGATAAAATTAGATTTTGATTTCATATTATTAGAAAAATTCAAACCCTGGATAGACTGAATACTAAATGTAACAAAATACGTGTTAAATATTTTCAATACTTATCATAGAAAAGTTACAAAAATTGATGTTTTAAATTATTTTGACAATTTTTTTGAATTTATATAAATATATATTTATACTTATTTATTTATATTAATTAAAAATTGATATTTAATTATTTTGACAATTTTTTTAATATATATATATATATATATATATATATATATATATATTTATAAATTCAAAAAGCATGTTAAAATAATTTAAAACATCAATTATTGTAACTTTTCTATGAAAAGCATTGAAAATATTTGACACATATTTTGTTACATTTGGTATTCAGTCTATACTATAAATGATTTAAAAAGAGTATTTGCAAGAATGTAAGTAGTGTCAAAGTGGTTTCATCGACATCAACAGTTCAAAGTTTCCTCTCAAATAAATCGAGAATGTTTTGTGGATTGTAAGCTAATCTTGTTTATAAATTTAATTATCACGGGCATAAAAACTCGTACATTGGAGAGACAAATCGTCATCTCAAAACCCGGATTAGTGATAGAGTAAGGTTCTTGATGATTGGTTGCATTGTAAAAATAGAATCTATTTAATTTCAAAGGATCAGTTTTCTGTTTTACGGAAAGACTTTGATTAGCATTATGAGGAACAGTTCTGTAAATTATTATTGATAAAACTTTATATACATATACCTGGCCTTTTCAATTATGATTTTATAATAATGATTATATGTAATATACATCATAATAAATATTATATATTTATTGTTATATTGCATATTATATGATACAATATTTTTTATTTTTATTTATAATATTTGTTTACATATATAATATATACTATATTATTTTACAGCAATATTATTAAGCCAGTTCATCATTTGTTTAAAAATCGATCAATTTTATATTTATATTTATATTCATTATATTTTGAAAAATTCTTTTTTGTAATTATTTATTTTTAAATACGTTTAAAAGTTCATTTTATTAAAAAAATATAACATTAAAAATTATTATAAATTTATGTGTAAGAAAACTATAAAATTTGGTTAATTTAAAATTGATCAATCATTAAATAATGAAAATAATCAAGTATATATTTCTTATTTAATATCAATTTAAAATTGATATATTTTTTATAAAAAAACCATAAAATTTGATAATAATAATAATATTTTCTATAAATTATTTTAAAAAGGAAATCACAGAAAATTCATTGAAAAATATT
>MQRK01216088.1:1950-15126 GCA_001938485.1 Girardia tigrina
ATATATATATATATATTAAATTTAGTAAATTTAATTAACTGTTTAAGATCATTATTATAAAATTTAAGTTTTTTTAAAATTTTTTTGGATGAAAAGGTAATTTTTTACGTGTATAAAAATTTCGATTTTTTTAACATTTGACAAATTGTAAATATTATAATTTTTTGTTTGTTTAATAAAGATTTTCGGTCATTGAAATATTTTTCGGTTTTATATTTCACGAATTTCAGTGTTTACCATAAAAAAGATTCAAGCGCGATGAATTTTGATAGAAACAATATCAAACACGAGTGGTATCAAACAACCCGCTCGATATCGGTCTTATTTTTTTGTTAAAAATATCGATGTGGCTATTTCGAATATTACATTCACGAAAAATAGTGTGACAGTAGAGTATTATAAACCCAATCACGAATTCCATGTGACATTCGAATTGAGCGGGTAAATCGAACCGACTGAATCATCATATAAAATTCATTAGAAAAAATCAAAATGAAATTGAGCAAAAAAAGCTAAAATAATTTGGACAAGTTTACATTTTTGCACTTATTAATATTACTTAATCAAAATAATTACATTGATATATAAACATTATTATTGAAACCAGTGATCATTTCCTTACTTTCCATAGACGGTAACCCGATAGTCACATCTCAGCTGCTCGTTGGTCAAACCGTGAAGAACTCTCTCTCTCTTCGACTGAAAATCAAACGAATTCACAACAATGGAACTCTTAGGTAAAAAAGTACTTTCTGGACTTTTAATTTATATTTAAACATGCAATATTATAAATTTATCTGATTTAATATTCATTTTAATTTAAAAGGACTAAATTTATCAATTTAAATAATCAATTTTTGTATATAAATAATAAAAATGGTTTTCTTAAATGACAAATATTTACAAATCTAATATCATATTAATTATTTTATAACAACGTATTTATTAATATAAGAAAATAAAAAAACCTTTTAAAAAGATAACTGAAACATTTTTTGAGTTCCAAATTAAACATCTGGTATATCATTGTATAAGAGTTAATGTTTTTTTGAAGTAAAAAAACTGATTTTAATTCTTATATAAAATTTATAAATATTCAAATTCATGCAAAAATAAGAAAGTGATTTTTATTTTTTTTATTTAGAAACTGAAAAATCTTCCGAAGGTTTCGTAAATTTAATGATTTCGGAAGTCCTTATTAAAACGAACTAGTTTAAGTGACATTCGTCCTGAAATTTGATTTTCGAAAACTGCGATTATTTTTATTTTTGCAAAGATTTTATAGAAATAAATTAAATGATGAATTATTTACAAATTTATATAAAGATTTCATATATATATCGACTTTCCATGAAGAGATTAATTTAGGACATTAATATTTAGTGACATTTTTTTTAATTCTAAATTCATTTAACTTCAAAAAAATCAAATTTATTCAAAATTAAAATAAAAAAAAATAAATCAATTAATTTTATTATAATCGAAAAATCTTAACAAATTAGTTGAGAATGCTGACACTCACATGAGTGTCATGTGAATCGTTGTTCATAAGATCATGTGATCCGAAAATCAATGTTCACACAGCATTCTCAACTAATTTGTTAAGAGTTTTCGATTAAACTTACGTCAGAGATTGCATAATCATTTATTTCTTATATAAAAGCAATTTTATTATAGTTTGTGAATAAAAAGGTAAAAATTATATTATCTTATTAAATGAGCCTCTTTATACAGTTTAATATATGCAATAAAAATATCGTAAATATTACAATATAATAATTTTAATTATTAATATTGTAAATAATTAATAAACAATCAGAGGCCACAAGGTAAATTATCACAAAATTCAAAAGATGGGTGAATAATAATTAAATAAATAGTCTTACAACCGATTATACACTTTAATAGTCAGATGAATTTCCTAATTGGCAAATATGAAGAAAACAAATTCAAAATTTTAACAAATTTTGATTTGTAAAGACGGATCTAAAACTCGGATTTTTTTCTGATTAAATGCAGGAATTCAGGATCTGGGACGAGGACTTGATTATTCGATACTTTGAACGGAAATATCCGTTAATTTTGTACATCAGGCGATGGGTTTTTATTTTTATTGTTTTTGTATTCAATTCAGAAACCGAGCAATAAAATTCGGCTCTAAGGAGTGTTAAATACGAGGATATCAACATTCAGAAAAGAAAATCTCATTGTCGATATGTCATAAATAAGGATAAAATAATTTGAATTTTTTAATTAGATTATATATATCAATGTCGAATAATAGATATTGCTATATACAATTTTAATAATAATATAATAATAAAATAATTTCATTTTATAAAATAATAATAAATTCGTGTATAATAATAATAATAGTAATAATAATAGTGGTGATAGTATGCTACAGTTAGAAAACAAAGACAATCAATAATCTATTAACCTTCACTCTGTGCATTGAAAATTTTCCGGCGTCTGTGCATAGGGGTCAATCGTACCCCATATACATTTTGATATATTTTGTAAGGAAAACTAACAAAATTTTAGTTTTTATTTAAATTTTTATTAATTATAATAACTTATTAATAACAAAAGATTATTAAACTTTAATAAATGTAATTTATTATTAGTTGGCAGTTTAATTTACTTGGCTCAATTTTTTTTAAATCGCTTTTTAAATAGACTGGGGTCCATTTGACCCCAATGCACAGAGTGAAGGTTAATGACACAAAATGATAGTTTCAGTATCTCAAGGCGAATCCAGGTCCTATTAAATTAAAATCAATGTTTAAACGGCAGTCTCAACCATATTATCGAATAAAAAAATAAACATAAAAAAGTAGTGCGACAACACTCCTGTTATGACTACATGTTGTTACTAGGCTAATTCAACACCATGAAAAGGTTTTCCATTTATAGCAGTGAATGATAAGCTTAAAAACCTTATCTTTAAAAAAATAAGAAGGTTGAAAGAAAATAAAAAACCAAATTGCTCTATAATATCTTCCAACAATTTTGTATCCAATGTAAGTTTTCTGATAAATGTAACAACAAATATACATCATGGAATTAGGCTACGTGATTCAATTCTTTCGCGAAAACTTACAGAAGAGTGGAAATAACTAGAAAAAAAATTCTCAGTGAAAGAAACTATAATAAAAATCAAAGAAAGCGAAATTTATCTCATAAGAATTTCCGTGATTTCTGATGACAACCTTATATTTCTATATAAATGTCCTTTGAATCACACAGAAGGGTACAATATAAACATTCTCCTAGAAAAGAATAGGCAAATATATTTTTTCCTACAGATAGAATATCACTAAAAGCTTAATCACTAAACATTTCAAAACAAGCATTTGTGCATATTCTGAAAGCATATATTTTTCATTCAATGCCTTTGAAAAAGCCTTTTTAAAGACTAAATAATGTATATGACAATATTACGTTAACCTAAGAAAGATCAAAAGTTCTTAACTAAGAGGAATAATGCTTTGAATTTACTGGTTGAAAATACTCATCAAAGCTCAATTCAATAAGTTTTTTTCTGAATGATTAAATCAAGACAAAATGATAAAACTTGTCGATTCTTGATAACTTTATTGAAGTTCCGCAAAAATTAAATCTGAAATTCAATGTTAATTATGAAAACGATTATCAAAGCTTTTATACAAACATAAGGCAATAGATAGAGTTAGACAGAGAAAACAATTTATTTCAGTAAATGTATCTTTCCTAGTTGTTTTTTTTATTTTGTAATAATAAATTTATTTTAATTTTTCGAATTTGGTTAATTATACGTTTTGAGTTTAATGAGTACCCAGCCTGACAACGAAAACGAACTCTAAAAAGGGCATTCTTTATAACACAATAAGCGTAACTTGATTGTGAATTATTTTTAAAAATAATGCCCTTTTCGTTCCACACGCATCCGTAAACAAATTATTAACTCAGAAAACACATTTACGAAAAGATTTGGGGGGCATGCAGTAAAGACATCCTCCATGGCAAACTTCAAATCATCTTTCGAACCAAACTAGAAGCCTATGAAATTGTTTTTTAGGTGTCTGAAGAGGTAAAAATTGCTCAGGCCCAAATAAGGGCTGTATGGCGGATGATCCACAAGCACTAGTTCAAAAACTTCAATTGTGGAATTAGAAATGCATACTGTGTGCACTGGCACATTTTCGTGGAGAACCCACCGGGGTTTGTTCTTCTGCTTCTGCTATTTTTTTCTGGCGGTTGCAACGAGTTTGTTGTAATAGGCAGCGTTGCATTGCATTTTGTTGCAATTTTCGTTTCCACATACACAAAAATAATAAATTTAACAAAACATTTATTATTAATTTAAATTATTTAAAAAATTATTGGTACAGATATAAGGAAATTTTGTTGGTAAACTTATGTCACCATTTGCCTTATTGAAATTATTATATTATATTTACATTAATAAATAATAAATATCTTTTACAACAAAGAAATGTCACTCAAAATATTCATTTTGCATCTTTAAAAAGAAAAAAAATTGAAATCAAACTTCACTTGGCCCCGATTTATTCTTTATGAAAAATGTGTTTTAAAATATAATTTATAAATTATTTATATTTTACGCATCTTTCGACATGTGTACATTCCTTTGCTGCCCGAAGCAACATAAATAAAAACGTTTCGTGGAGAAATTTATTAAATAAAAATAAATCTTTCAATAATCTTTGAACGAATACCAAAGGTACCATTATAATTGCATATGCATACAACTTAAATATTATTTATTATTTATATTTTACTTTTATTCTTTATTCATAACGGGCTTAAATTGAAATATTTATTATCTAGTTTCATTAATGCTTTATTTGTTAAAAGGAAAATCATATTAACAGTTTTTCACTTCAAGTTATGAAATATGTAATTATGAAATCTGTATTTCCCTATAAAACATATTCTAAATTTAATACTTTCCATTATAACAATAGAGTACCTTTTGCCATATATTCTGATTTCGATTCTTAAAACTTTACTGATCAAGAAGATATAAAGGAGCGAGAAGACAAAAATAATTTTATTGAATTTGATAATATTAATAATGATGATACTGAGAAAACTAAATATATAATGACACAAAAAGCTGTTGCTAACGGTGTATAATTTCATTTTAACATCCCCGAAATAGAAAAAAAATATTATAAAGAATTTATGGGTAAAGAGGTAGTAGATCAAATTATGGATTATTAAATGAAAATAAATGACAAATATTCAAAAATAGTTAAATATGAAAAAAAAATAAAAATGAAACCAGAAGATATAATAAATTTTAAAAATTCAAAAAAATGTTTCTATTGTAATAAAGGATTTAAATCATATGGAGAGAAAGTAAGAGACCATGATCATCTCACTAGGGGATATAGATGGAAATGTCATAATAAATGTAATTTAAGAGCTAAGAAAATTGATTTTATTCCAGTTTTCTTTTATAATAATGCGAAATATGAAAACCACTTATTTTTCAGAGAGTTAATGGTAATATGTAATGAAAGGAAGATAAAAACATCTGTTCTTCCCAAAACACCGGAAGATTATATTTCATTTAAAATTGGATGTTTAAGATTTCTAGTCGCAAGAAAATGTACTGATGGAAGAAGTCTAGAAAAATGTGGTAAACAATTAAAAGGAGAAGAATGTCAATTTTTAAATGAAAATAATCTTTTTTTTATGATGAAAAGCAAAATAAGTGGCCCCCCAAAAAAGGAATATTCCCTTATGAATATATTAAAGGCGAAACATATGAGGATATAGAAAGAATTTTGGCGAAAGTTCAATTACCTCCTCATAACGAATTCTTTAATATATTATCAAATTCAAATATTACCCTGGAAGAATATGAAGTTGCACAAAATAATTGGATCGATTTAGGATGCAATCATATGAAAGATTACGTCTCCCAATACATGAAAACAGTACATCTGTATTTTTATTAGCAGATTATTTTGAAAATCTCAGAAAAAGATGTCTTGAATACTATGAAATAGATCCATGTCACTGTTTTTCACTTCCAGGATTAACTTGACAAGCCGGTATGAAATTTACCGGCCAAAAATTGAAATATTTTAAAGATGAATTATATGATAAGTTATTATTTTACGAGACCGGAGATATAAGGGGAGTCGTAACTGTATTTGGAAATAGATATAATGTTCCTTATAATAAATATGCTAAAGATATCAATAAAAGAATGATCATAAATGAATATGAATTTGATCTGATGTTAGAGGACTTTGAAAAATCAAAAGATGAAGCTAATTATGATTTTAATAAATTCTTCAGAGAAAGTTATATTGTTTTTTTTCGACGCAAACTCCCTATATTCCTCATCAATTGCAAATATTTTCCAACGGTGGAAATGGAATGGATAGAAGATTTAGAATATGTTAAAGCAGATGAAGAATCAGACGAAGGATATGTATTTGAAGTCGATCTTAAATATCCTGATTCAATTAAGAAAAAAATCGTTTTATTAGTCTTATTATCCAGAGAGATTAGTTCTTGATACTCCCGTTGAAGACTTATCTTCCTATGAAAAATATGTTTATCCTGAAAGAAAGGATAAAACTGAAAAACTTGTTCAGACATTCCTTGATAAAAATAAATATATTGTTGAAGGGAGGACATAAGATTTTTATCTAAAAAAAGGAATGATCTTGGAAAAAATTCATAGGAAATTAGTATATCAGAAATCTCCTTGGTTGAATTAAAGGCAAAAAAGATTTATTTGGGGATTTCTTTTTCAAGCTACTAAATAACGCATTTTACCGTAAAACCCTTTAAAATGTTAGAAATCACTCTAACATTAAAATAGTTAATAATCGAAATACATTTCAAAAACTAGCTGGGAAACCAGAATATAAATCTATAACTCCCTTTAATAAAAAACTTTGTGCTGTGGAAATGAGGAAAATCTCTATAAAATTTGACAAATATGATTATATAGGGTTTACCGTTTTACAACTATCGAAACTTTTAATGTTTCAATTTGTGTACGATGGATTACATAGAATTCGGGACTTTGAGTGTGGAAATATATTACTTCATTATACTAATACAGACTCTTTCTTTGTACAAATATATGATAATTTTGAAAATATTTATGAAAAATTAAATGAATGGTCACATCCTACTGAATTAGGAAAATTTAAAGATGAATTAGAAAAAAATATAATTATTAAAGAAATAGTTGATATTAAATTGAAAGATTATAGTTTTAGGCATATTTTACTAAAAAATAATAATGAGGAAGAAACTTGTAGAAATAAAGGTGTAAAGGATGTAACTTTTGAAAATAGGATTAATATTTTATTTAATAATGATGTAATTTTAAAAGAGAAAAAACATATTGTACCTAAAAAACAAGAGATAAATATAGTATCGAAAACTAAGCAAGCTTCTTCTGGTTATTATAATAAAAGAAGGTATCCCCTTAATAATGTAACATCTTTCCCCATAGTATTTAATAAAAATGACCTAACTGAAATATATATTTTATATTAAAAAATAAATATATAAATGAAATATTATTATTTTATTACTAATATATGGATTTTTATTACTACTTTAGTTTATGATAAATATATTAGCCAAACTTCGGTATGGCTTTTTCGTATCCGATTTTTTCTATTCCTATTTCCATTTTCTTTATTAATAATATGAATTTTGAAAATTTTAGTCAATAAATCAATAATTTTTATCGATTTGTGACTAATTTCAAAAAGGCACAAAATGACCCTTTTAATGGGGTTAATGATAATACCCTCATAAATACATTACTCCTGGGGTCCACAAAGTGCAGACTCACACTGCACTCGGAGCTTGACTCTCAAAGATCAAATATCTTAATCTATATAAAATTTACTTTTATATAAAAGAATTCGTAACAAAAGATTATATAAAATTAGACTATTAAATTGAATCACAGAAAAATCATATATTTTGGAATTTTTTAAAATAAATTATTATTATATTAGAATATCTTTATTTATATTCAAAACGATCCATCTCTCTCTTCATCTATAAAAAAGTCTCAAATTCATAGTTAAAAACAATTATTATACGTATATAATTAAATGATAATGATTGATTTGTTTTCCGCTTTGCTTTCAGATATAAATGATATATATATATATATATATATATATATATATATATATATAAATTTATTAAAATAATTAAAGAACTAAACATAAAAATATTTTAAAAAATGATGACAAATTATCTTTTTTAAACAAAAAACAACCATCTAATTTTATTGTAATTAATTTCGACGGATCAGCCGTCATCATTAGGCTAAACTAGATCAATACTGATGAAATGATCTTCGTAAATCGAAGGATTGTTTAAAAAATCATTTGGCAATCACGAAAACCTCAATAAAGTAGAAGTAGATGGTGTTTGCATGTTGATTTTTGGATGAAGAGCCTTAATCATCAATGCTGCACAAATCATTAATGATTAAGGTCTATCAGAAAATTATGTGTTAAATAAATATTATCATAGTTTCTGCGACGAAAAAATATTATTTTGCAATGTTTTTTTTCAGGATCCCTATCCATGTTTTCAATCTACATAAATAATTGATTGAATCAATCACTTTACGAAGGGTTTCATGAGCAAAATCTAATCCATCATGTCAAATTGATGAAAAACTATTTGTGACTTGTATATACTCTCCTTCATAATCTTTAAATTAAAAACTTAACCTCAACATTTTTCTCAAAAATGTTTTCATCTAAATTGTATAAAAATCGTAGTCAGTGACTTCCTTGAAAGTATTAATATTTTACTTCATATAGAGATTTTGATCTAAGCCACTTCTATCGTATCTAAACCCAAAGCAGCACTGATGAGAGAACTACTTAAAATTCAAATGAGCTAAAGAATGTAAAAAAAGGTTATAAAAAATAATGTTTTCATAATTTGATTATTATTGTGCTTGTTTTTGGTTGTTTTTGTATGTATTCGGGTACTTATTAAATGTGTTTATTTTATTAACACGTATTTTATAAAAAAATACCGTGTTTCTCGAAATATAAGACACTTTCTTATATTAATTTTTATGTAAAGATTACCAGTAGTTCTCATATTAGCATATTTTTTTCTTATATTAAGGAATGTCTTATATTAATATTCCAAAAGAAGTCTTTAATTTTTGGACTAGGTCTTATACGGGGGATGTTTTATATTTGAAGAAACACGGTATTATTAGTATTTTCAATAAATTGTGGGATTCTAAGACCGAAGTCGGAAATAATTGAAACGTTTGACTAATAAATAAATTTTTCCAAAGAATTTTTATCAAAGAGTATTAATCAAATAATTTTCCATGGGAATTATTGTTTAAAACAAACAAGTATAAAAAATAAATCAAATATAAATATAAATTCCTTTTTAAATAATTTTTTTGAAAAATAATTTCAAAATTTTGAATAATTTGTGATAAATTCAAATTTATAGCAAAAAAATGTGAATATTAAATTGAAAATTAATTGTTTTATTTAGATGTCAAACCCAATTGAAATTTTTTCAATCAAAACCGTTATCGAGCAGACAAACAAAATTAAGCGTCATTTTTCCGCCATTGAAAATCCAAATTGAAAATACTTTCCCGAAAAATTTAGTGGAAAACGAAATCGTGTTCTTCAGTTGCTCCACGACCGAATCCAATCCGCCGGCGGGAATTGTTTGGAAAATAAGAATCTGTAAATACACTGATACAAATATCTGCACGGAACACAGTTTGTCGAGTGAGCAATAATTAAATGGAAAAAAATGACATCATTTAATTAAAATCCATTTGGAAATAGAATAATTTCAGACAGAAAATTTTTAATTTAGAAAATAATGATAAATTTTTTGAAAGAGATAATTTCTTTTTTTGTAAAAAAATTCGATTTTTTAAATATTAAAAAAGTTTTTTGTTGATTATTTGTTTTTTTAAATTTTTGAAAAAAAACAATTTTATTATTTTTATTAATAAATAAAATATCAATCGAAAAATAAAGAAATAATTTCAAATTCAAAAATTCAAAAATCAGACAATTTAAAAATAAAATTAAAAATTATTGTTTCTTTTTTATTTGATTTGCATTTAATTAATAAAAATTTTATTTTTTGTTGTCATTTGAATTTTATCTTTTTCAATAAATGATATTTTATTATTAATAATTAAACTGAAATATGATAATTACATTTGGAAAACAAATTGCACAATAATTATTATTAAAATAGATTATCGTCAATAATAAATATTTAGTTATTTGATAAAATTAGGAAGTCTTCCTCAACCAGATATAAGGGAGAGAGTGCGTGCATATATTTGAGTGTATATTTTAATTTAAAATAAACAACACAAAAATGATATAAAGTATACGACAGTAATTAATTATTCTATACAATTATCATTTTAAATTTAATAAAATATATTTATATTATTATTTATCTTTTATGTCAAGAGAAGTGACACATTTGACAGAACATTTATTACGTTCACAATTTCGATCATCTCTACGACGATCAATAGTATTGCTTTCACTTAAATCCATTACTCAATTTTTAATACTTCTAATTCCAATCTAAACTAACTTAAAGAAAATTATTTTATTTAAAATATTTGATTTAAATTTTATTGGTTAAAATAAAATTACTTTTTTAAATTATTTTTGAAAATTACTTTGATTTTAATTATTTAAAAATTTACAAAAATAAAATCAATAAAATTATTTAAAGTTAAAATAATAAAAATTAGAAATTTGAATATTAAATCTAAATTAGAATAATTTAGTTTCAGATTATTAAAATTAAAATATTGATCATCCATCTGATTAAGAGAGACAATCTCAAATCACCACACAACATTCAAATATTCAAACAATACACAAAAAAAGCGTTTTTCCTCAATTGAAGAAGTTATAGCGACTGTGAACCAATATTTGACGACCTTTTAGAAAAGCTTTTTAGATATAACTAAATTTGAAAATCATTGGAGAAAATGTATTGAAGTTATGGGAGAATACACTGAAGACTAAAGATATTTTTTAGTTTGCTCCTTTTTATCCCCGCTCTGCGAACTTTTCATCTAACCTAGTATATCAAACATTACTCCAATTATAATTTTGAGAGTAATGAATTATCTTGGAAGTTTTGAGTGTAATTGTAAGATATTTAAAATTTCATTAAGGTGTATAATAAAAATATAATCTTTTGTTATTTTATAAAATGTAAATATAGTTTTTTATTTTATATTTATAATATTTTTTATAAATAAAATAACTTTGTTTAGTCATCATAGTCAATACTAATTATACTTGTTAGATTTTCGAAAAGTTTTTAAACTTTCAGATCTATTTCGCGTATTAAACATTAAATATTTTTAATGATTTTTATTTTGTTGCATATTTCTATAAATTAATTAGAAATTAATAAAAAAAATTTTTTGGCTGATTATACATTAAATAATTTTAAAAAAGAACATTTTTATATTTTAAATATTTATTTAATATAAAATATAATAATATTCAAAATAAAATCTTTGATAAAGTAATGTAAATCTCTAAAAAAATAATTATTATTTTGTTAATTATCTTGTTCTATTAATAAATATATAAATTACATTATTGAAAATATAATTAATTTTGATTATATGAAAACAATTTCTAATTTCAAACATATTTTGAGTTTAAATAACGGTTAAATATTTGATAAGATGAAATACCAAAATAAATAGAGTTTATAATGTACCTTTGAAATATGATATGGCTCTATTGTAAGGCAAAACTTGAGAGCAAGACAATTTTTTTATAAAATTAGTTAATAATTTTAATATTAATTAAAAATTGCATTGGTTTGCTCAATAAATTAAAAGTAATAATAATAATTAATATTATTTTATTGTATAATAAAAAATTGTATATTTCAAAATAATATATCAAAAATTTAAAATATATATGTTAAGAAAATAAATAAAAAAATAATTAAAATTTAGTTTAACATAAAAAAAATTTGTGATATTTTTCATTGAGTTTATAAATTTTCAAGAGATAATTAAGAAATCTGAAGATCCTTTACTGAAAAATTCGAAAAAAATTGTATTGCTAAAATATATTTTTTATGAGATTCCTGAAAACGATATTTATGTCATAAATAGAAAAAAAGGTTGTTTTGATAATGATAATAAATTAATTAATTAAATCATAGAAAAATGAAATCCCAAGCCAGTACTGAAAAAAAGTCATATTAGTTTTGGATAAAATTCTTTCAAATTTTATATTCTGAATGAATAGAAAATATTTTGAATAATAAATGCACAGAAATAAGTTTTTGAAAATAGTTTAAAAAAAATAGTTGACCAAGAAAATCATTTATTTTACTAGTTTCGAAATATTAAGATGTACTGCTGAGCAACATTTGAAAATAGGTTGCCCGGCTACAAGCTTTTTATAATACCTGAACATGCTGTGCTCTTGGTTAAACTAAACTTGACAAAATATGTAATACGGATATGTAAATTGGTTTGACCGAGGCGCGTGTGGAACTAGTGAAACGGCATATTCTTTGCGTATAATAGTTGAAAAGGTGTTCATGAGATAAAAAGACTATTAAACTCTATGGCTTTTAGTCTATACAATAATGCTAGTACTGTAGTCTCTACGATACTCAGTAACCCGTCCAGTCAGGGAGGTTTAAATGATATAATTGATTAGGAATTATATTTTTCCGGGATCTTCAAAAAGACTATTTTACAAACTATTTACATTAAAACCAGAGATTTTAAAATAAAAAAAAATTTTAAAAACAGGAATAATAACTTTTAATTGATACTATGTTGTTAATTATATTATATTAATAATATTATTTCTTTCATCTTTTGATTTATTATATATAGAATTTGATGAAAGAAATTTAATTAATGAAATATTTTAATTTAATTAACATAAAAGTGTAAATTGAAATGCAATAGTCTGTAGAGATTGCTGTACATAAGATTGAATTTCGATAATGTCTTTTGTACTTATTTTAATATCCATTCAACAATTTCAAAAATAATTAAAAGTTTAAATACACAGAACAAGTTTTTAATAACCTAAAGTAGAGTGCTACATTCATATATATATATATATATATATATATATATAT
>MQRK01216088.1:29359-48692 GCA_001938485.1 Girardia tigrina
ACAGTGTGTTGACAACATGGGGGATATTTTGATTAAAAATAAAATGTTATTATTTAAAAAAAATCGATTTACATTTTACTTTAATTTTGACCCGTTTCATATCGAACAACCTAATATACTATAGATGCTTCGGCCAATCAAAGTACAGTACACTTATAAATCTGGTGGTAACAAAAAACAGTCACCCACTCCTCGCAAAGATAAATCGTAAAACTAGAATAAAGATAAAGATGTGACATTCCGTTTTATGATAGTTCTTTCCAAAAGATGACACCATGGTACAATGTCACATGTACCAAGGATACCTCAAATAATTAGGGTTAATTATCCACGATCTACCGCGCTGTTTGAAAAGTTTGATTAGAATATTGATCTTGAAAGAAAGTTTACGGGGCATTGCATTCACTTTAATCATATGATTTCGATTAATCATATGATACCAGGAATTGACTGAGTGAATACCGGCCATCTAAGGCAACAAGTTGAGAAAAAGATAAAGAAACTTATTTGATATAAAATAGTAAACATAAAATATGAAAAAATATTAAAATATTAAAAGTCTACTTGATTAAATTTTGAAAATTTAGAAAGTCACAGTGGTCAAAAAACTAATCCAACCAATATTTGTGTTGTTTTTTTTAAAATAATCAAAACATGTTTGATCCAAAATTAGGTTTTATGTTTATCTGGGTTGCTCAGTCGTCTGATTTTAATCAAGTAGAGTACGGTGAGACGAAATTAGAGGAAAAACAATTAACAATCACAGATCAAAAAATAGACATAAATGAAACTTGATCTTCCGACTTATTCTTTTTTTAACAGGTGGTGATTTTTAATTTTTTTCTTAGCAAATTTTGATTCCAAATTATTTGTTGAGTTAAGATCAGACAATTGACTGAGAATTAGGATTAAGTTATATAAATATTACCAAACGGTCAAATAAAGTCTTTTTATAGTACGTAAAATTTGATTTCTGATTTGAAAAAAATGTTTTCGTTAATAAAAGAAACATGATTGCTTTTGGCTTTATATCAAGCATTTATCATCGACTGGAGACTCAAAATTGTTCTGCTATTTAATATTAAAATTTTGACAAAAACCATAAAAAGATTAAGCCCGGACATAATTGCCTTACTAGAAGACTCACTTCCACAGTATATTTCCAAGGTCCTGTTTATTGAGATAGACCAGGGGTCGGCAACCTGCGGCTCGCGAGCCACATGCGGCTCTTTGGATGTGAAGCTGCAGCTCTTTAGTTCCATACGAAAAGTATTTGGAATTATTTAAAAATAAGTCCAGATTCTTTTATTTTTTTAAATTAAAAAACAAAACACAATGTTCCCGAAAATAACCGAGTGTTACGAGGACACGTTCTGATATGAAACTTAAAACAACAAGTTATGAGCCAAATTTATCCAAACTTTCTAAAACCATGCAAAACCAACGCTCCCATTAAATTAGTTCATTTATTTCGTCCATTTTTTTAAAATTTATTTGCTCAAATGTATGTTATTGGTTTTTTTTAAATTTTATGTACAAATTACATTGTTTAGTAAAATTAAAATTTTCTACTTGTATGACAATGGAAAGCCATCGCTCTCATTGAATTTGTTTGTTCAATTATTTGTTATTGAAGTACAAGTTAGTGTTGTAAGTAAATATTTAAGTGTTTCAATTTTTTTACTGGTAATCTAATAATGCCATATAAATGTATATATTTTTTCTTATGAACAATTAGATTATTTTTTTTTACCAAAACACTTTATTTATGCAAGTACTACTTAATGTTGGCAAGAAATAATTTTGTGGCTCTTTAAAAACTTTGAAATTTTTCAAATTGAAATTTTGGCGCCTCCGACTCAAAAGGTTGCCGACCCCTGAGATAGACTAAATTTTCAGGAGTTGTATTTTTGCTATAAAGCCATGAATTCTACGTTGGAGCGACAAATGCGGATATTTCAGTAAAGCAAATAAGGTGTACCTGATTGTAGTTAAGTAAACTCAATTAACTTTTGGAACGTACTCTTAAAACTTAATAAATATCGGCGTTGAATTACAATATTACGCCTCACTCAAAAATTTAAAAGACATAAAAATTCTTAAAAGATTTAAAAATGTTTTTTTAATAAAAATATTATTTAAAATATTTTTTGAAAATGATTATAATATTTTTTCTTTTGTAATTTAAACAGTTTTGTAGTTTCCTCCTGATTTGAGAAAGATATTTAAATATAAAAAAATTCAAGCTGATGATAATAATTCTTGTGAAAAGATTGTTTAATTTTCTTTTTTGGAAATGTTTTTTAATATTATCCATTTACAAATTCAGAAGATGTGTCATATTATTTGCCAGTAAATGACAGAAGAGTAAGATTTTTAATCAAATTATTCATCAGAGGATATTTATTTTTTAGTTTAATATACTGCTGGATATAATATGAAGTCTTTAAAATTATGTTTTAAAATCTTTTTGTGAATGATAAATTAAATAAACATATTTCAAAGTTTTCATATCCAATGCAATGATATTGAGCATAAAACAAAATGTTTTTACAAATGCGGTTGCGATCACCTTAGAAACGCTTCTGATTGGTCGAAGGTTCCCTAGCAACGGTCGCGATCACCTTAGCAACACTTCTGATAAGGTTGTAATCACCTATGGGGAAGCAACTTGCATAAACTGTCGCTCACTGCTTACAGGATGTGAAGTAATTAAGATGCAATTTTTGTTTGACTTAGCAAATTTTGTCTTTTGTTTATTTTTTGTGTTTGTATTATGAAGAGATGACATGATTTTATTTGTCAGTGATTACAATTGGAATTGTAGGAAACTTCATTTATTGAGAGTAATATATATATATATATATATTTTTTTTTATATATATATATATTAGCGTTTGTCGGTAATCTTTTGATTGCTTATCATATTGTTGGTAGATTCCTTTTGCATTTCTTCTCGAACAAACTTCAAAATTTTTTTGTTAATTTTTTATAGTTTTTCGAATTTTTGGGAACCAAAATCTTTCAGATAATTTGCAATATTGTTGATTTACACCAGCGCAATGTTGAAAGTCTTGGTGAATATGCTCTATTATCATATTTGTTATTTTTTGACATTGGTCAAGAATATAAACATCAATGTGATAAATATATATTCCTGAAGGTTCAAATACATAAGAATAGTCATAAAATATTAATAATTAATCCGACTCTAAGAACTACGATGTAAAGATGTAAAAGATGTAAATTTTGATAATAGAGTTAATATTTTATTTGATAATGAAATAATATTGAAAGAAGAAAAACATATTGTTTCTAAAAACATGAAATTGATATTGTATCAAGAGAAAAACAAGCATCTTCTGGATATGACAATAAAAAACGTTATCCTTTTAATAATACAATAGAGATTTAATAATATAATAGAGATTCGTTTTTTTTAACGAATCATTGTTGTTAAAAAGTTTGAGATCCAATAAAGATTTAGAAAGCGACATCGATTTTTTAATTATTATAGAAAAATATTAAAACCTTTTTAATTTGAAAAGAAAAAAAGAATAGTTCATATAAGATAAGAAGTGGTAGTCTGATGCATCTGGTAAAAAAAGGTTTGTCTAAGTTGACTTGTATCTGCTACGTGCCGATTTAAAAATCGAAAAAACAAAGAGCATTTTCGATACTTAATGCTTTTCTATTTCAAGAACGGCAAGAATGCTACTCAAGCAAGAAACAAGATATGTGATGTTTGCGGAGAACAGTTCATAAGTGGTTTTCTAAGTTGGATATTTCAACCTAAAAGACTAAGAGCGCACAGGCAGATCTTCCAACATTGATGTTGACCACCTTAAAACCGTTATTGAGACCAATCATAACTACACGATTTTTGAATTCGCAGAAATACTGAAGATATCAAAAACGACTGTATATGAGCTTTTATTAAAGCATAATTACGTGAATCGATACGTAAATAATCTCATAAATAATCTCATAATCTCAGTAAAACTTATCTGATTGATTGAACACACATTTATGATTCGATTTACAAAAAAAAGGAAATTAAATAAATAGGGACGAAGGATGAAAAAAATATCGTCTATAACAATGTGAAAATGATTTGTGGTGCTGCCATTAACGTTCGAGGAATGTTTGATAAAATTACTGTATGGACTAGAGACAGTTCAAACATAAATGCCAATAGAAGAATTGGTATGGGTTTGAAATCTGTTTTTAAACTCACTCAACAAATCGAGTATATTGCACATGCTGACAATATATCTAAAGCAGACCATTCGAAAGTAAAAGCTTTGATAGTTCTCTAGGTATGGAAATATGGAAATATAGAAAAAGAAATTTAAAAATATAGTACCTTTATTTTATTTGTTTGGTGTTTATTTATTTTTTATCTAGTTTTCAAGTAATATATTTGTACATGATTATCCGAGATAGCGGCCTGCAATTTACATTACAAACACCATCACATACATATAAAAGCGTTGTTTTTTAACCGGTTCTTGTTCCGTTGCGTTCAAGAGAACTACATTATTGCTCGGGAGCATGTGTCTCAATCTATTCACCTCCATAACTCGCCACTCATCAACATCACGAGACACAACCCATTAATCAGAAAGATTTTAATATAATTCGATATCAATTCAAAAAAGACGTTTTTACTGAGAACTTTATTTTAAATTTCTTTTATATGATGAATGTTTTCATATAAAAATCAAACATTGCATTGAGATGAAACTTGGGAAACTCGTATAAATTTTTAAATAAAATACAAAAAAAATTCAAAAAAAAATTTTAAAATACAAAACTTAAAGTTTGAACTAAAGTATTTTTTGCTATGGATTATTTGATGGGTTGTAATGGTCAACTTTTACTTCGAAAATTTTTTGAAAAATAATTAAATTTAAATTCAGCTCAGAAAGGTTTTATTTGTTCAAAATGTTTCGACAATTTTGGTTTGCATTCCACACTCTATTCACGTAAATTATCAAATTTTAATCACTCGAACTCCAAAAAAATAAGAACAACCAGAATGACAAATAAACCACAAAATCGTATCAGGGAGTAAATTATCAACAAAATATATCAATCATTCGTAAAAAACTGTTCACTACCAATTTATAAGAATTTTTCACTCTAAATTGAATTTTTTACGGAAATTTTAATCATCGTCATTGTTTTTCATCAATTGTCGGAACAAAACGAAAACGCAGTCTGAAATGTTTTGTTGTTGATTTTTTTGCTTTATTGTGACGACATGAAATTAGTTGTGTTGTTTTAACGAATCGATTTCGTCATCGACCAATCAGCCTTGATTGAATGGAATCATAATGTTGATGTCAACTTGAAAGCACACCACATTTCAAAATGAGTTAATTCCACTTGATAAAAAGGAATTAATTTTATTTTTTAAACTTTTTTTGTTATTATTTGTACACAATATATTCACATATATAATTAACAACATAAAAACGAATAAAATTATCACAGGTTGTCATTCATCTCCTTGATATTTTTAAATCTTCGGATTAAATTGAACTTTCGATAAAGAGAAAAAAGATGAGAGATTCTCAATCGAGTATAATAATAATAGTAACAACATATAATAATAATAACACCAAATTGAATCTCAAACAAAAGCAATAAATATTTCAGCGATTGTCATTCAAAATTTAGTTTTATTTGGCAGAACAGAAAATGTTTTTTAAATATAAATAAAATAACGAAATAATATTATAATAAAGACTTATTCTGAAACAATTGTTCCATTTCTATTAAAATATTATGTATAAAAATTGCAATAATTCAATACTTGATTTTTAACATAAAAAGATTTATGTAGGTATCTAAATTATAAATAATTTTTAGTAAAATTAAAAATAATATTTTTTACACCAGTAAACACCGCCTATGGCTTCTTGTTTTATTGGTAATACTTTTCCTGCACATGGCGATGGATTTATACAGCGTGAGATGTATTTCTATCGCCTCAAAATAAGAGTTGTTGTTTATCAATGTTTTTTCGATCACAATCATTTTATTGGCATCAAGAAGGATTGTAAATCTTTGAAAAATTTTTTCAAAATAATTATTATTTTTTTGTATTTTGATTTCAAAATAATGGTAAAGTTTTTAAGATTTGAAATTTTTGATTTAAAAATTATGTCAATGTTGTTCGAATAATCATCATGGAAAAGAGATCCTAATTTATGAATCTAGAGTGATGTATACTTACAAGGTTGGATTTAAGGCTGTTTGACTGGTTCTTCAAAATCTGGACTCCTACACCAAGGAATCTTCACAAAAAAGAAAAAAATCATTTTTTAGAATAGTTTAAGAGGCTTAAAATTTTTTCTATGACCAGTATACAACTCCCTTTCATAAGTCACTCAAGGCCTCGCCATTGCCATGGCCAGAGATTTTCAAATAACCTCAGACAACTACTTAAGAGAAACGCTTTTTGCTTTTAAGGTAAGAGTTCAAGTGCAATGAAAAAATCCTAAATTTAAAATTCCAAAACAGCGCCCGCGGACGGGAAAATATTCCTTGATATCAATGATGACTCCTTAATTATTTATCACAGCGCTTGTTAGGTTTGTAGTGAGTATATTAAGTGATTTATGTTTCACTGAATCCCATCTTTTGGCCCACTATCTAAAATACGGTTTATTTTAAATTATTTCAGAAAACAAAATAATTTATTACTAATTTTTAAAATTGTCCTAAGATAAACATTTAATTTTTGATAATAAAAATTATTAATTGCTTTTATTCCAATAATTAATTAAGGATCTGACATAATTTTCTACTGAAACAATATTATTTGGATTAAATATCTTTGGATAATGAAATTAAAATCCTCTTCTACTTGTCTTAGTGCCCGTGAATATCTGGAAAGAAATGACATAAAGAAAGTAAAGATAAGCAAGCAAAAACTTATAAAAAAATTATTACAAAACTTATATAATAATTGACAAACGTATTAACAACCCATTAATATTTCATTAATTTTTATCATAATTATGAAAGTTAAGATTATGGAAATTAAGAAAAAATTATGGAAAATAAATCTAAATATAAATGGGACATTTTTTGGAATAATTTTCAATTTTTCTTTTAATTATATATATTATAAAAATGAATAAATTAAGCGAATTAAAAATCAAATGTCAAAAATTTTCTTCGGGAAACAACTGTTTCAAAATTTGTTGCGTGATTTTATCCAAATATATAAATTTCCTGCTTAGCCCCAATTAGTGAACAATGTCTAATGGAACCATGACTTGTGTCATTCATGCCATTGGCAAGCTTGCAGATTTTCATATTGAATGGCCTTGATAATCTCTCCAAGTGTTCAACCTTTGTGATTTATAAAAAAATTGAAGCAACGATATTTTGGTTTAAATTTTGATCTTTTAAAAGAAAAGGGTTATCTCATCAAACAAGCTGCTTTTTTCTAAAAATTAAAAATATTATCCTTTTTTTTGTTAAAACTAAAGGTTTATCATATTTTATCCTTGGGACATTTAGAATCTTTTAGAATTTTTGGGGTGTTACTAATTTCTTTAGAATATTATAAATTATCAAGATATAAAATGTAACTAATTAGACATAAAAATCACCAGAAATTATTGTAATCTGATATATAGGGTTAGGAAGAGAGTTCAATTCTTTATATATAAATATTTATATTATTCTCAATTTTATTTATCCTAGATCTTTCATTTCTTACATTCACATAAAAGTAATAAGTATATCGACTGAAAGATCTTTGAATTAATTTGAAGGATTATCGTACTAAAAACGTGTTAGATCAATTTTCAATGAACCACTTCCAACGATAGAAGCCTTAACCAAATCTACTGTTCCATTACAGAGATCAATTTTTAATGCGAGAACTTAAATGATTGAAGATTGTTAAGAGAACTTTCACATTTGTGACAACATTTATTACAATTTCAATTTAAATCATCTTTATGACAATCCATAATAATGCTTTTATCCATATTCATCTATCATTGTTTAAAACTTCTCATCCCTAAATCTGAACTAACTTGAACTTATTTATTCTATTTAAAATATTTACAACAAATGTGTTTGGTTAAAATTAAAATTATTATTTACGATTTAAAAAATAAAATTAATGAACTTGTTTAAAATTCACTGATGGTGCAAGAATGGGCGCAGCGATTTTGTGGCAGAGGCGCGTCGGCGACGGAGAGCGAGCATCCGGTCGGAGGATCACATTTAAAATTTGCATCTTACATTTTATAACCCCATTATTATCGGACGATTGCGTAGATCGAGTCCTGTTGTCGTTTTGATGGTTTCAATTTCCATTTTATTGAAGATAAAGTTGAGCATTTTCGTCAGTGTGGCGGTCGTCTGGTTGACGGTGTCTTTGGACGCGAGGAAGATGCTGTAGCAAGTGCGCGCCATCGCGATCAGATTGTTGGCGTGCACCTCAAGACTCGGGTTGATGGCGATCGTGAGAATAGCCTTGATGATCTGCAGCTGCACGGCGTTCCCAGAATGGCCGTCCTGAAAGGCGTCACAGATGAACACGATGATCTTATCGATGAGTCTTTCATTGGAGGAGTCGCGATAGAGCGCCGAGTTCGAGATGTGACCGTACGCGATCAGTTTCTGGAGACAGTCGAGTGCGATCACGATAATGCTCTGAGACTTGCACGAGAACGCCATTTCGAACGGCCGAAAGAAGCGGGGATCCTTCATGAGAGTGTCGACATCGGATTTGATCGACTGTACGACAACGACCGATTGGTAGTTTGTGTCGGTAATTTTCTTTTTCAATTGCGCCAATACGTTGTCGCAACATTTCTTTAGTTCAGAGTTGTGAGACTTTTTGATTTCTTTGTCATGGAGAATTCGCGGCTTGGTGTCTCTCAGTTCACGATACCAATAATTGATTTTATTGAAAATTCGTGTCATTGACTGATATCGCTCGCTCCCTGCCGTGTCCCAAACATCCATTATAATCAGAATATTATCGCTGTTCTCGACTGGCGCGCGCCATAGGCCGCCCCGATCGTTGGTAAATAGGCGTTATTCGCCTGGAAATTCCCATTCGAAAATCGATCGACTAATGCAGTTTTTCCGACGCATTCTTGCCCAAAACAACAACTTTCAAGTCGACTTTGGTTACCATTACAAATCGAAATTAATGATAAAAAATCACACCGGATAAATTGAAAATCGAATAAGAAAACGAATTCGTTTTTTTTTAATTTTTCTCAAATCAAATTTGGAATAAGTGTTCAATGGGATTATTTAAACCAATGATGAATAAATTATTATCTAAGGTAATAAAAAATTTGAATTGTCGACTGATTTATTCTTATCAAACAAGCGTCACAAAAAATTCTTGCGCCAAATTTCATCAACAAAATATCATCAATTCAAACAAATCATGATATAATAAATTTTCAATCGATTTCCGAACATTAACAAAAAACTTGATTTTTTTAATTCTCAAACAATTTTCCCACGGATGAAAATTGTCTTTAGAAGATAAAATAATTTAAAAATTATTTAAAGTAATTAACAATATTTTTCACTAAATTTCAAACGAAAGAAAATTCAAATCAAATGAGTAATAATACAAACCGTGTTTATTGAAGAGATTATTTGTTTTCAAAATCGATAAATTTGAATTCGATTTCCATAACGGCGATTTGTCGTCATCTTTATTGTTGTTAGAAATACATTTTTCTTTTTGATTATCGAATTCGTCTGATGAGTGGAAATCCGTGCGACAAATATTACAATTGAGAGCCGACATTTATTAGAGGAAATCAATTTTTTTTAAATGATACTCAATTTTACAAACCGCAATTTTAGATTTATTTAAAATCGCGAAACATTCACAATCATAATAAATTAAAAATAAATTTCAATAAATTCGTTTCAGATTATAAGAATTAAAATATTAAACACAACACAAATCAACACGAACATCCAAACATTCAAACAAAACTTAAAACATCAACAATCCAAATATTCCTCACAAGTATCACAGTCAAATTTTAAGAATAAAAAATAAAATTAAAATGTGTCAATATTAATTCAATTATTAAATATATTGCATTATAGATTGTTAGAATTGTTTTTAAAATTGGATATACAACTTACTAAGCAGTATCTAATTTAATTTTAATACAAATTATTTCGTTTCCAATTACCAAGATTTACATCCTATTTTCGAGGAATACTTTTGATGCTTCAATAACAGCATTATTCTAGATTCGAATATTGTATTAAAAATCGATGCAAATATGAATACCTTATCTATACATACTAATATATTAATCAGAATATTTCCGTTATTACTATTTAATTACTATTTAAATTAATCGGATACCGGTTGATTTCTTAAATGAAAAAAAATGTCTCGGAAAAACTTCAAGCATTTCCGTTTTTATTTCTGTAAAAATTTCCTTTAAAAATTGTTAGATTATTAATTGAGATAATACATCGCCTATTTCATTGTAGTTATATTTGTTATTACATGTCTAAAAATATATTATATTTTTATGATACATTTATTTTTTCTTATACTTCTCAATGTTTTTTACAATAAAATTATTTTTTCATATCAAAATAGAGTAGTTTGAATGAATATACATTATCTGTTATCTAGCCCTAATATTTTTTATGAAGATTCTGATATGAAAAATCGTATTAAAGTAGGATATCATATACTCTAGAAACAATAAATTAAGGAAACTTGCATTTAGAATATAAAATTGAGGTGTACAATGGATTACTCACGGGTAAATAAGGAAATGTCAATTTTAAATAGAGATACAATTCTTCAAAATATTGTCAAAAAAATCAATCACATTATTTTAAAATGATATAATGTTCTGTTACTGAACTTGATTAGGTGGGGGACTGAGTGCATCCGGGCCCATAGAGATGCACTCACCACTTCATCTTTGATAACCGGATTCCACATTGTGCCTAGAAAACACGTCTTCCATAAAGACCGGATAGATTCCTGGCTGCCGATGTCCCACATGAGGAAATTAAATTTCTTTCATTGAAACTCCTGAACATTACAGCCGATTTTCGGAGACATATGCAACACTTTTTTGGTCACCAATTAGTACAATATTGTCGTTTTATCGGTGTTATCGAGACCGACTATGTTCACTTTTCTCCGTTTTTTGCTCCAAAAACTCATTAATTTTGTTATCAGTAATTTCATTAAATTGAATCGTATCTTTCTTAATCGTATCTTATTATGAACTATTTACGAACTTTTAAATGCGTTGTTAAAAACAACGAGCAATGAATTAAATTGGAAAATTATATCACGATCTCATAAAATCCATAACACTTTATTCTGATATTGTTTATGACTAGATAATAAATATATATTAAGAACACTGGTGAAAAGAGAGTTACAGTATAATATTGTTGAACATAAGGCAACAAGTATATGTAATGTTAATACGGTAAATTTCAAAATTCCGTGTAGGCATTTCGATGTTTATTGGGAGAGAGTGCCGTTAAAAGCATTGTTTATTAGGTTGCGTTGTCCTGAAATCAATATTTCATTGGTAATCTCAACCAGAATATTAAGAAATACAGATTAAAGTCATTTCATGTAATCGATTACATACTCCTTATATTTTATGAACAAGTGAATTGATTATTAATTAGTGACCTGAAGACGACGGTTAATCCGTCGAAATATATTGTCTCCAAATAGATTTTTTAATTGTTAAATTTCATTTTTATTAAAAAATATCATCCTAATTGAAGTTTATCAACAGTTATTTAATGATTAATTAATTATTAAATTAAAATTTTTGAGGAAAATGTTAAATTTTAAATTAATAAAATTTATTTATATAAAATACAAATTTCCCTAAAAAAATCTTTCTATATCAACTAATTTGTAATTAAATCCCCTTATTTAATAATTTTATCTCATTAATTAATAATTTCCGATAATTAAAATACTAAAGTGGAAATTTTAACGCAAAAAAATTTCAAAAAATATATATTTCTTTAGATTAAAATGAAATGTTTGTCTTTGTAAATTTTATATTTGTAACATTTATTTTGTTATTTAGGAAATTTCATTAATTTTTTTATTTATAATTTATAATATCATAGGAGAATTATTCACTGTAATATGATTGATTAACGCTATGGGATTTTTTCAATGAAAACTAACAAGACTTCACACCGGGTAACAACATAATTAAACTTTAACTAGGCTTAAAATGTATTTCCAGATGGATTTATTATCTGTGAAAGAAGATTATAATTACTATTAACTTATTTTACAAATAATATTTTTATAAATGTTTTATATTTCAGATATCAAAGTAAACATTACCGACAGTTCCGAAAATCGAGGATACGAGACTCGATCCATCCTCAAATTGACCATGTCCTGGAATTACCATTTGGCTTTTCTTATTTGTGAAACTACATTTGCATATGCTCAAATTACCTTTCCCATTCTCAGAAGTCAAATTCAATTATCCATTTCTTTTAAGCCAAATTTCATGAATATCAAAAATAATTCTCATATTTTATTAAAATTAGGTAAAGTTTTACTAATATTTTTAACTCATTATAAATAAACATGTTTTATATGAATTATTGCATATTTCAAATGAAAATTTTGTACAAAATATTTCGGAAATTAACTTCTTTTATAAGCAGATTTTAAAAACATGATAAATATAACAAAAATAAATAAAATAATTGATATATATTTTTTAATTTAAGTCAACTTCCCATGATAAAATTCTCATTAAATTGACCTCTTGTGCATGGTTCTAGGACAATTCGTCTTGGACAATTCGTCACATGGACAATTTGTCGTAGGAAAATTCGTCGCTGGACAATTCGTCGCATATATTTGAATTAAAATTATTATTGACTGGTGTAGTTATTTTATTTACAATCGAAGATCATGATCACGATATTTCTTTTTCCTCAGAGGAGAATCTTCACCTGCAAGCATTCGCTCAACAGTTATTTGGTTGATGTTCTTTTCTTTCTGAAGTGTGAATAATAACCTTTGCAAAGTTTGGTATGCAATTTGAACTGTCCGTGCAAATGCATTTTACCATCCTTCTACTGCGTTGTTAGAGCAAGTAATGTTATTACGGACAGCTTTGTAACAGTCCCAGATATAGGATGAAAAACGAGCAACACCTCTTCCTCGTCTTCGTCGTCTTCCAATGAAAGAGTCCTCACAGTAGTTGAGAAGTTGATCGACTTTTGGAAACGAATCAAGATCTAGCACCTCAAATCATATGTTATGAACCTCATCGTAATTTAATTTTTTAACAATTATTTTAAACATATTTTTTCTTAAAATAAATATTAAAAATTCTATTTGAATTAGTATTACATATTAATTATAAACATGAATTAAAAGGATAATATTAATAACACTATAAATTAATGCGTTGAAGGACAATTCGTTGTAAGACAATTCATCGCATATAAAAACAGTAAAATAAATAATTTACGATAAATTAAAATAAAAATTTTACGACGATGTGGTTCATAACACATGATTGCAGGTGATGATCCTCCTCTGAGTAAAAAGAAGTATCGTGATCAGGATCGTCGTTTGTAAAAGAATATCTACAATAGTCAATAATAATTTTAATTCAAATATATGCGAAAAATTGTCCTGTCACCAAAATGTGCTGCGACGATTTGTCCGGTCACCTTTGTGCATTGTCTCCATATTTGAGCACGAATATATTGAGGAAGAAACAACGGAAAACAAATTAAAAAGTATTGCCTTAATATTGTTTGTTTCAATTTTATCTAAAATCATTTTGTTTTGAAACGTCATTAACAACGGAGGTCTTAGTGAAGCGGCCTGCAACCTTTTTGCTGGAGGAGAAAAATTTTTTATTTGTTAAAAAAATTAAAATTCAGGAGTCTTAGTTTTGTAATTATTAAAAAAATATAATTTAGGAAGAGGTTTGTAGTGTTTCAAAGAAAAGAATCAAATTTTATTATGAGAAATAACATTTTACATATATGATTTAATGTAACTTTTACGTTTGAATATCTTTTGATAGCTGGTCTAGCTTCGGCTTGTAATTATATGTTTTTAATTTAATGCCACATTACAGACTTTCATCATTCAATTTGTTTCTAAAGTTGTTTTTAATAAAGTTCATGCTCGTAAATATTTGCTCGCACAAATATGTTGAACCAAAGATAGTTAAAATGCTAAAAGCAAAGTTATTTAACTCCCCGAAGCTTGCAGGTAAATTATTCTATGTTTCAAAAATTAATTTATCAGCTTTTTTCAAATTTTCAATTTCAGATCATTTTTTTTGCAAGTGAGCTTTTTGTCGTTTCTAAGCCTTCTAATACTGTGACAAGGTTCACAAGTTTTGATTTCTATATATCGTTGTTTTTTAAGATTTCAAGTTGAAGCTCAAATTTATTTCTATTTATGGTCGGGAATGATGTAAAATTTAACATTAAAATATCTGAATCCAATGGATTTGTTGAAAATTTTAAAGTTTGTTTTTGAAATAAAAATTCTCGAAAACGTTTGTCAGAATGAGATTGCTTTCGATTAGCATATTTATAAAATATTTGCAATTGATTTGCAATTGTCCACCTTTTTTTTAAAAACTCATTAAACCCATTCAACACTGTTGAGACATATTGTCCGAGAGCATACACTTTCAACACCATTTTTTTTATTTCAGTAATTCATGTAATATTATAGCCCACTGTTGAGATTTTATCATTTTATTAATCCATGTAATATTATAGCCCAAAATATTTTTTTCCAATTTAATTTGACTAATTTGATCATATTATTCATTAATTAAAAAAAATAATCAAACTAGTCAAAATAAATTAGAAAAAAAATATTTTGGGCTATAATATTACATGGATTACTGAAATAAAAAAAAAGAATGTTGAAAGTGTATGCTCTCGGACAATATGTCTCAACAGTGAATTAAAATGAACCATTAAATCTGTCATGAAATATAATTTTTCTAGCTAATTATCATCAAACAACTCCATAATCACATTATTTTTTCGAACCAGCCCCAAATTTATTTCTTGTAGACAATCAGAAAAACGGCGAAGTAATTTTCTTTTCGAAAGCCATCTTACTTTATTTCGAAGAAGATCTATGTACTTATAGTCAATTTCTTCCAAACATTCGCCAAAGGGCCGATGGTTTAATCCCCTGGCTATTATGTTGTTTACAATTTTCTTTGGGAAATGTACACATATATACTCAAAACATCCAAATTATATGTCAAACATTCGACAGTATATATAAAAATGGCAACATGAATAAAGCATGTATATAGACAACTAAACACAAATTAATTGTAAATGAAAGATTGATGAAGACATTGAAATGAATCAGTTTCTTTAAAGAATGAGAATTAAGAATTAGCTATTAACAATAGAAAAGATAATGGCTCTTGAACAGAGTTAATCTTTTACTGTTTTAGTATGCAAATCCTCACATCTGGATCATTCATATTGCATATTTCACATCAAGATTTTGTTCTTCGTCGTCTGGAATATCTGCAACTGATGTTCAATGTTCTTCATATTCATAATCTATGAACACATCCCGGTTATTGTCTTTCTCCTTTTCATAGGACAAAAACAAGCTATAGCTATCGTTTCCAAAGATCATGTTTGGTTCCGCGTAGCGCGCCCAATCAATAATTATAGTCCTCAAGAGGACTGTTTCTCGTTCTCTTTCTTTGACATAAATCGATACAAAATCATTTTCGTCCGTAAAATTTCCAAATTCTTCATTTTCATTTCCGTAAACATCATTATTGATTTCGTCAAATTTTAAATGGTCAATATCACCCAATTGTTCCTGTTCTCGAGCGAGAAAATCGGCAACTAAATCGGACATAATTATTTGAATACCTTTGACTAAGACCGATTCGTTATTATCCGATTTAACGGTTTCTTTATTCATTAATTCTTTATTTTTAAATTTTTATGGTCGAGATAATTTACATCTTGATCGAACTTAAGCAGAATTAATTAAAGAAATATGTTTTTTAAAAAATAAGTTAAATAAAGTAATTAATTAGAAATTTTAGTAAAGTTAAAAATTTAAGAAAAAACAATTTAAATTTAATGATAAAAAATTAAAATTCTTAAATGTGAATGATTCCGAGAAAATATATATTCGGTGTGATGGACAAATGTAAATAGACATATATATATATATATATATATATATATATATATATATATATATTGTTCGTTTAAAGTTTCTTGTTTTAAACTATGAAAAATAGCGGAATCACCGCACAATAATTTAAAAATAAAAGTTTCAGTTTTCAAGTGTTTTGAAAAGATTATATTTTTTTCTTTAAATATTATGTTAACAGAACTTTAATTTTCTTTGAAGTTTAATTGTTAAGAAAATGGTTTTATTGAATGTGAGGAAAACTTTTGCAAAAAGTAAATCGCATTTTACATCCATTTGTAATGGAAGGCTCATTAGCTCTCGTCTAATTAATAATCAAATATTCAAATTATCCATAAAAATTGTACAAAATCATACCAGCTGAAAAATATTATATTATATTATATGAATAAGTTGCTTGAAATTCAATTATTAAATAATCAAATATTATTTTTCATCACTATTCATAAACTTAAGGCTCTTTCAACGCTTTGTTTTATTTAAAATTTATTTAATTTCTAAAAGTAATTTTATTTCATTTTTATTATTTTTTTTCTAATTTGTTTTACAAAGAGTTTGAATAATAATTGAATGAAACTTTTTCAAAAATTTTATTTAATAAAATTAAGAACTTAAATAATTGAATTAGTTAAAATCAATGAAATTGCTTCAATATTTTAATTAAAAAAATGAAAATAAAATGTTTTTTTAATTTTCAAATCGAAAATGTTATTAAAATATTAATAAATTATTGTCTGGGACATTTGTTGGGGTCTAAAAAATTTAAAATATACTTTAAAATATTCTGATAAATAAATTACAACATAATTGTGTTGATGAAATAAAATAATATGTATTAATTAATTTATTTTTAAAATAATTTTTTTATTTATTTTATCACATCACTTTTTATGTATTCTTTTTTACTGGGTAAATGATACTGATTATGAAAAGTCTGATATTTTAATTGAGTCCATTTGGGTGAATATTAGTAAAATTAAAAGTTTTCTTTTTTCAAAATTTTTGATTTGAAATAAATTATATAAAAGAAACATTTTAAATTATTCCTTTTTCACAAAATCACCAAAACTCTTTGAAAAAAATCTAAAAAAAACTGTTAAAAAATATATGATATCCCTAACACCAATCTAAAGATTTCCCTTTATATCATAAAGTTCCTTGAAATCAATGAAAAAATAGAACGTTTGGAGAAAGTCAAATATTTTTTATTAAAAAATTCAAATTAAAAAACCAAATTTTAAAATCTGATCAATATTTAGTGTTACTGTTTGGGATTCAAATATTATTATGTATTATATATTAGGTGTTCAAAAATGAAAGTTCGTTTCACTTTGCCTAATATTATTCCATTCATAAACTTTTTTCTATAACATTTGTTTTTATCTATAATGTAGAGTGTTTTAAGCTCCATCTAATACTTTTTGATTTCTTTTTAAAAAATAGCGATTTAAAGTTTTATTGTAATTTTAAAGAATACCATTGAACCATCAACAAAAGAGCATTTGTGGGAAGTTCTTTGCCTCATGTTTAACTCGAAGAAAAGTTCCATCGATTCTCAAAAAATGATTGCTGAAGTATATGGCGAAGATTTTAGAGGTTCAGAGAAGGCGACTTTGATCTGAGTAAGGAAGACCGCGGTAGACCACCAAAACAGTTTGAAGGCAAAGAACTGTAAGCCTTACTTGATGAAAATGATGCCTAAACGCAACAGCAATTAGCTGATGCATTAGGAGTGACTCAGAAAACAATTTCAAATCGCTTGCATGACATGGGTAAGATTCAGAAAGAAGGACGATGGGTGCCGCATGAATTGACTGAACACCAGCAAGAAAATCGAAGAATAACGTGAAAACCTTTGCTTGATCGGCAGCAGCACAAGTCATTCAAGTATTTAATAATCACTGGTGATGAAAAGTAAATTTATTTCGATAATCCAGAACAGAAGCCGAAACAAATGGCTCGCAAAACGAAACTTGAATGTGTTGAAACAACCAAAATTCTTTTTTGATGGAATCCATAAATTAACAATAAAGTGGAATATTGTTGTTATTAATAATGGTCATTATTGTAACTTAAAGTTTAATTAAAAGATTTTGGGAATTCTAATTGTTTAAATGGTAAAAAAACAAACTTTCATATTTTTACACCTAATATATATATTATATTTATTGTTCTTTACATTGAATCCCGAAATCAGATAATTTAAATTAAGTTCGTAGTTGAGTCATGTAACTGCTATTTTATTTTAATCAATTGGCGAGTGTTTGCCAAATCGAAATAAAATTTGCTACCTCCGTTTAATTTGGTGTGTTGAACTCCTTTCCTCTCCTGATCGGACAGAGTGTTGATTCAATGTAAAATGAAATGGCTCGTTTTGATTGGCCGTTAAGCATCCAATCAAGGTCAACTGAGGGTGAGATAGAATTTAGTTATTTAAAATCACTTTTGTAAAAAGTTGAAAATTTTTAAAGCGTGTAAATTTCGCCAACGAAGAATTTTGATTCATTTTGTTTTTAATTTTTGTCGATTTGAATCGTTTTCAATAAAGCTAAGTGATTAAATTGAATTTTTTTTGATTTTTCTTAAAAATTAAAAATTTTTCATATGAATTTTTAAAAACAATGTGATGAGGACAACTATCAACTCGAAAATTGTTGAACCACAAACAATGCGTTTATCAAAATTAAGTAAAAAAAGATGAAATTTAAAAATAAAAATGGGCCAGGCACGCCAACAAAAACATTCCACTGTGCAATAGAGCTACCTCCGTCCGATTCACTTAGGGTCGGGCGGAACAGTTATAATTGTAGAAAGGGTATATATAATATTCGAACAGAAAATGCGTTGTATTTTCTTTAGGGCAAATAGAGATTTCGATAAACTTTAAAATCTCTTGCCATATTTTGAAAAAATGACATAAGGATTGTTGCGGCAGCAGCGCAGTGGAAGCGTTTAACACATCCCGTCCTCCCGTGGGGTATCAAGGGGAGGGAAGTGGGTTCGATTTTTTGATTGTTGTTATTTATTTTATCGTTGTCGTTGTTTTTATTTTTACTGTTTATATTGATTTTATTTTCATTAGTGATATACTCA
>MQRK01216093.1:8047-27263 GCA_001938485.1 Girardia tigrina
TATTGGAATTTTCATTTTTCATTATTAATTGTTTGTTTTCCCTTCCTTGTGGTTGGTGAAATCCCATTTTCCGAGGTTGATAATTATCCATGTTTGGTTTTCTAACAGCATCAGAATATATCATCCTATTTGGTAAAACTGCTGCGACTGATTTAGTAGTCAATTGCTCCAGTATACTGGCCATTGTAAGACGCTTTTCTAACGGCATATCCGGTTCTAAAATAAATGTTTCTCGTAGCTTATCATTACGTAAGTCATTTACTACAAATGCTTTAATAATTTCATCCATTGCTTCTGGCGTCTTAAAAATTTCGGTAACTAATGATCTTACCCGTAACTCGAAACATTGATGTCGTTCGTCGTGTCGTTGAGAAACGTTGCTTAGCTCCTTGACTTTGTCCACGACACTCCACGGTTTGGTAAATGTTGATAGAAACCATCTGGACACTTCTTCGTTCGACAAATCTTTCTGATTTGCACTAAATTCGTTCCATAACAGACGGCAGTCCCCTCATAGAAGCATGTCGAAGGCAAATGAAATTTCCATTTAGTTGAATAACGCAAACTCCTTTGTTTCATCCAGCCATTTCACTACGTTATCCGATTTTCCTTCAAAAAATGATACCTTCGGTGCCAGTGCTTCTTGAGCAGCAAGTGATAATTTTGAAAATAATTTTTTTCTCTCTTCCGCTCTGCTCACTGCACAAATCACCGGTTTGGTTTCGAGATTTGAGTGGCTGTGGTCGCCAGTAAGAACACAATCGAAATCCATCAAGAATAAATATATTTAAATTCTAACACAAATAGTCAAATATTAAAACAACAACTATAATTGAATATTAAAATAACATTCAATTATCCAACTACAACTATTAAAGTAACCCTTTTTTACATAAAAAAATTATATTTCCAATAATAATTATTTTTCCAAAAAAAATTAAAATCGCATTTTAATTTACGCCGATTTAATTGTTTTATAATTATATTTTGATTCCAAATAAATTACATTTTCCAAAAATTAAAATAGCATTTTAATTTCCTTCAATTTAATTGTGTAAAATAAAAGTTACAAAAAAATAATTTAGTTTATTTTCATTTCGTATATAAAATATTAAACTTTATTTTCCTTTTTATTTTATTTCAATTAAAAATTACCATCAAAATTAAAATTAACTTTTTTTTACTTTATAATAAATCTTTGCATAAATCTTTTAATAAACCTACCGTAAAATTTATTTTATTTCTACATAAATTTATTTTTACATTAAATTCGGAAAATCTTATTTTAACAAATCTATAACACTATTTTACGGTATGTAATTGTGTAATTATTAATTTTATCAGATTGTAAATTCAAAATTTTTATGAACTCAACAACACTCCCAACACCAATGATGTTAGAAGGAAGAGCATTCGAGCAGTTCAATTGGTTGCCAAAGAAAGACCAGCAAGATTACGAGAAAGTAAAGATGCTGCTGTCAGAAGAATATGGATCGGGAGGGAAAATCAGTGGACGAGTTATTGGCGGCATTACGGCGGCTAGTAGCCGTTATATGTATCGATCAAGATCCACAAGAATGCTTTATCCAACGAGAATTTCTTGCGGGTCTCTAGAAGAATGTCAAAACATTTGGCCTCAAAATCGACTAGAAGGACGGCTAACCTACCGGAGTTGCTTCCCGTTGCCCGTGCGCTGCTTCAGATTAATCAATACCAGTGGCAGCGATCAATGTGAATGGTACCATAAATCCAGTGGTAGCGACGACAGCGAACCCCTATTCGGAAACCAAAAAACCGCAATGCTACAAATGTGGTCAAGAGGGCTACCTTATACGAGAATGCCCGAGGGAACTAACCCAACAAATGAAGTAAGGCTTATCGGACGGGTTAAATATTGCTTTGTATGTGGTGATAAAAACCATTTATGCTTTGGTTGCCCAAGTCAATATAGATTTTCGGGAAACGGGCAGTAGGCTATCATTGGTGCGTGAGTTGGGAGCTGGCACATCATAGCGCTCAATTACCAAGTATTCAAATGCGTGTCGAAGGGCTGATTGTATGGGCCCTGGAGGACACCGGGTGCTCAACTAAAATTGTGGAGAGGAGATATGTGAATACGAGAAAAGTGCAGCAAATATCAGAGAAACTGCAGACAGTTCTAGGCCTGAAAGTAATTAAAAACGGAGCCTGGGTTGGAAGAATATTGACCTGATGGGTTCTTTTAGTAGAAAATTTGAGCGGAATTGGGGAAGAGCTACTGTTGGGAATGGACGTGGTGACTTCAACTAGGTGGCGTTCAAATTGGCATTAATGAGAAATCACCAAAATTCTGTAGCGAAGGAGGAGAGGCTACCACAGGAACAGACAAGATGCGACAGAAAATCAGGATTGAAGCGCAAATAGAAGCAGAATCAGCAACATCCGGGGGGAGGATCGGCATCAGTGGATCGAATCGGGGCGCCAGCATGCATAGTGGATCCAGATTTTACGGTTCAATCGAAAATACTGGTCGGTGAAGTAGAACTGGAAAGAGGAGCAGGCACAGCCAGGACACGAGAAAGTGGCAGAATATGCGTCGGTTAAACTGCACGAAGAAATCAATAAAGAATTAGAAGAGTGGAAAAAGAGAGCGTGGTTGACAGAGTGCGAGAGCCAGCAGCGTCAAACACTCTCTCATGGTAATCGTGCATGAGGCAAAAGAGAAGATTTGTCCTGTTCTTGATTATCGAAAACTGAACGAGTTTGTCTCTAGTCATACAGCAGGGAATTTCGTTTGTGCGGAGAAAATCAGGAACTGGCGCCGCATGGGTAAACAGTTAGCGATCATGGAACTCCAACGAGCATATATGCAGATCAAAGTTGATCCATCATTATGGGCACAACAAGTGGTGCGGAATCAGATATATATTTAAACAGACTGGGGTTTGGCCTGAATATCGCACAAAAGATCATGCGGAGAATATTACAACACGTTTTGAAATCGAACCTGCTGATTTTCGGTAACATCAAATAAAAGACACATATATGTACAGTGAAACCTCCCCATAAGGTACACCCTATTTGTCAAGATTTTTTTTCTTAAATGTACCTTATGAGGTGGTGTACCTTATATACATTGTAATATAAAGTTTTTGGTGCATTTTTTTCTAGAAATAAAAAGCAAAGTTAAATAAAATTATAGATCAAAAATATTATATTTACTAATTATTAAATTTTACAAGAAAATCATTTGATATTTTTTTGAATATAAATAGATTTTACCAAATGAAAGTAATATAATTTTTTTAAAACGTTTAGAGAAAAAGATGTAAAATTTTAAAATAAAATGGAACAATTAAACCATCAATCAACATTAATGTTTTTTATAAAAAAATCAGTAATTGATTTTTGCTTCAAATTCTTCTTTTGTTGATAAATAATATCCTGTTTCATTTTTAACAAATTTAATTCCCCTTCATACATATGTTTTTCTTTTGCATAAGTTATTAATTTCGTTAAACAATTTTTTGCCTTGTCATTACATATTAGGATTCCATTGATATTATTATTTATTTCCACATTCTCGGGTTCGATCACATCATCTTCTTCAATAGGATAATTATCATAAAACTCTTCAATTATAGCGTCACGTAAATCTTCAACCGCCGGCATTTCAAATTCTGGCATAATTTCTTCGAATATCAAATTTTTACCCTGTATCCCAATATTTTCTGCTATCTCAGAAAATTCATTCACTTGATTTTCTATTTCATTTAAATCATATTTAGCGATATCAGAATTTTTTGAAAATCCACAATTTTTTAAAGTACTTCTGCATAGTTTCAGGCTTTATATCGTTCCAAGCACTAGACAAAAATTAATTCGCATCAAAAATATTCATTTTCTTAGCGAGTTCAGATACATGCACTTAATCTTGAATTTTTTCTAATCTGATACTAAAATCTATTTTCTAAATCTATTTTCTAAAATCTGATACTTTCTACAATATGCCTTTAAACTCCTTATGATCCCAGCATCGAGTGGTTGTAACACACTGGTTAAATTAGGTGGGAAACATTTTAGCTTAATATTTGTTAGTTTATTTTCAGGATCAATTAAATGCACTGGTGCATTATCTAGAAATAAAAGTATTTTTCTATTTCTTTTCTTAAAATAGTCGTCCAATTCTCTAAGATATGAATTAAATAAGGTTGTAGTCATCCAGGCTTTTGAACTTGACCAATATTTAACGTTTAGCTTAGACAAATCAATATTTCTTAGACATCTAGGTAATTTTGATTTCCCTATTACAATTGGAGGGAGTTTTTCGCCCAATACGGAACACGTTAAAACAATTGTTAATCTGTCTTTAGCATGTTTTCCACCTTTACAAATATCTCTAGATCTAGACAATGTCGTATCCGGTAAGAATCTGATCATATATCCACTTTCATCCAGATTGAATATGTTGGCAAAATCCTAATCTTCATAAAACAACATTAAATTTAATTTCCATTATATATCAGTTTTAATATCAGCTGCACCAGATTCCCCGCAAATTTTGTAACTTATAATATTATTCATAGACTTCCACTTTTGAAGCCACCCTTCAGATGTCATAAATGTCCCGTCTTCAATACCAATTTTTTTGCTATTTTTTTCTTGTAAAATAGGACCATTTATTGGATAACCCAATGATCTAGCATTGGCAAAACATCTCCATAAAATAATGTTCACGTCGCTTTGTTTAATTATTCTTGTTATTTTTAGCGACCTTCCCGACACTAGCTCTGCCATTATAATTTCTTTCTTTTCCAATGCTTTTTGAACTGTGTCTTTCGACACAGCGAATTCCTTTGCAGTAAACCTTATACTGTTTCCTTTCTCGACAAATTGTATGATTTTTTATCTTTGTTTTCAAATCTATCTTTTTTCTTTCAATCTTTTTCGAGGAATTGCTTATTTTTATGGGTATTAAAAAGGCCAATCTTCCGTGTAATCCTCGGATATTTTTAAAATTAAAAAATGTTTTTAAATAAATATTATTTAAACAAATGATTTTTAATATTGATTTAAAATGATTTTTAAAATAAAAGAACAAGGGTTATAATAACAAAAATTTGCTGATTTTCTTATTAAAACTGTATCTTATGGCGGTGTACCCAATGCAGAGAGGATTCCAAGTCATTTTATGCAGTGAAATACAAAAAATTATTTCCTTACCTTATTTCGTACCTTATATGGAGCTGTATCTTATATGGGGTGTACCTTATGGGGATGTTTCACTGTATTTAAATTAAAATATAGAAAAGAAGCTTTTCTATACTATATTCTTTCTTTTTATATTTTATTCTTTCTATATTCATTATTTTCTATATTTTAATTTAAATATATTTGTCTTTTATTTGGTTTTGGGTCCTACAGTTTTTATTTTATATTTTTGATTACAAGCTTTTACAATTGCAAGCTTTTACAATATCATACAAGAAGAAGAATACAAAAGTAAGCTTTAATCCATCATAAAACTGTTGGTGATTCCTCGGAAGTAACCTTCGAAATATTTGGTGTTGTGCCCTATAGTTTTTATTTTTTTATTATTTTATAATTATTTTGGGTGTATTTGTTGATGGGTTCACACCAGTTTAAGAATATTGATTAATAGAAAAGAATAAATTTTTTAATATTTTTTTTCAGTAAATATTTTATAATTTTGAAATAATTCTTTAGTTTTGTTTCGAAAAAATCCTTTATTTAATTTTTTTAGTTATATTTAATAATTTTTTAATAAATGATTTTAATTTAATTCTAAAAAATTATTTTGAATTTTTAAATATTATATGTATTAGTGTCGGAATCGTTTTCGTATGTTATCGATTAGAATCGGTATAAATAATGTACAAAAAATATTTATACAAAATGATTAAATTTTTATTCGAGGCCAAACATCGAGAGGCCAAACGACGGTGGCCAAATGGCGGAAGCCAAAAAGTGTTGGCCAAACGCGGTATACCAAAAATTTTTGGCAATAAATTATAATCGAAATAATATAATAAATTATAATAATTACAATTACGATTTAAGCATTAAAATATAAACTTTCAAAAACGAAAATTCAGCTCAACCGTCATATATGACAGGTTTACTAGTTTATTAAGGTTATCAGAGTTAGTCAATGATAAAGCTAGTGCTGTGCAATTTTTGGAGCAACGTGGAATCCTACACAATAATCGCATATATATAGCAATAATCATACTATCACTTAATGACAATCAAGACCGCTGGTGTTGTAAGAAACGTGAATGTTGGGAAAATGTACAAGTTCAACGAAGAACATGGCTACAACGCTCCGAATTGCCTTTCAGAAAAAATTGTACTGTTCATTTATTATTGGTTAAAGCAGAGTTTATAACTGTAATTTAGAAAATAAATATACTAATTATCTGTGTTATTTTTATTTTCCTTTCTTTATTTTTACATTAATTTTTGAGAGTAAGATAACACGGAAGTACCCAGTAATTAAATGAAACTATTAAAGCTAAAAGAAAAAACATTTTTTGAAATATATTTACTTTTTTCTGTTTATTCGGCAAATTGTCCGCTATTTGTCGTAATTGAAAGGCGATTATTTCGTTTCTGCTATCCTTATCAGTCATGGAAGCATGTCTGATTCTGATCTGTTGAGATAATGTAGATTGATTTGTTTCGGTCAATCCAGCAATTAGAAGTTTTTCTGAAGTTTTTTTTTGATTTAAAATTATTATCATAATACATGAAAATTCAATTTCAGTCATAAGAATAATTAAATATTCAATAATTATTTACATTATCTCGAATTAATTATTATTTTTCGCAAAAAAATGAAAAGGTATTTAGAAACATTTGTAATTTGAAAAAATATATTTCTTGAATTTTTAAACTTTATCTTTAAAGATTTTTAAATAAAAAATTTAATTTTTTAATTTTTTTCAATTTACTTATATTATTGGAAATATTATAATTATTGGAGACAATAATTAAACATTTCATCTTATATCAAAATAACTAAATATTTGCGTTTTTCCATTCTTTATCTTAGCTTGCTTTCTATATATTTATCCATGGAATTTAGAAACCTATTTTTAAAGACTTTACTCAATCAATTTTCTCCAAATTTTGTACGAATGTTGAATGTCTTTTGGATACCGGTACCAAAGTAAATGTTGTTAAGGCAGATATACTTAAAAGTATGAAAGATGTTCAGATAGAGAAAACGAGTAAACGCATTCATTGTGCAAATGATTCAGAACTTATAAATTATGGAATTGTTAAATTAAAAGTAATAATTGAAGGAGTACAAAAAATTATAGAGTTTTATGTAGTCAAAGAAATGATAGCAGGAGTTGACTTTTTAGACAAATTTGGAATAAAACTAAAGAAGGAAACTATAGATTCAAGTGATATATGGATGATTAGAGATAGTCCAACAGATGATGACAGACTAAAGAGAATTAAAGAAATATCTAACACAAAAGTTGACAACCAACTAATGAGACTATTAACAGAATATAAATCAATATTCATGGCTGACAAGTGGGATGTTGGGAAAACTTCCTTAAAGAAACACAAAATAGAAACTCGTGGAGAACCAGTCTTAGTGAAGCCTTATCGACTACCACAACACTTTGAAGAGAAACTAAATGATGTCATTAGAAATTTTAAAGAAAACGGTATAATTGAAAAGTGTAGTTCTCCATGGAACTTCCCTCTGGTGTGTGTATGGAAAAAAGAGAAACAAGACATCCGAGTATGTGTCAATTTTCGACAGTTGAATAAAATTACAGTAAGACCAGCATTTCCCATGCCAAATTTGGATGACATGTTAAACACGTTGAATGGAGCAAGATATTTTAGTACAATCGATCTGGGAAATGCATATTATCAGGTTGAATTAGAAGAAGAATCAAAGATTAAAACTCCTTTTCAACAAAGAATGGTCATTATTGTTTTAAAAGAATGCCTTTTGGAATTGCAGCGGCTCCAGCTACCTTTCAAGAATTAATGGTGAAAGTTCTAGGAGATTTGAATTGGAAAGAAGCAGTCGTATATCATGGATGATATTTTGATTTTTGCAAAAGATATTTATAACCCTTCTTTATAATTAATAATTTTTATTAAAAGATTTTCATTTATTGAAATTAATTAGTATGAACTCAGAAATATATCGATTAAGAAAAATATCAAATAGTGAATGCGCATGTGATATTAATAAATGTTGTTATGAGGGGTTAATTTAAATTTTTATCTCGCCAGAATAATTTATTATTTTTTTAAAAAGTAAAATATTTTAATGTTAACATGCTTATTCAATATTATAAAATTAAAAATAATATAAAACAACTATTAAATAATCAAATACGTATTTAAAAATAAAATATGTTTTTAATGTGTTTTTTAACCCTTTACTGACTATTGATGCCATATGGAATCATAATATATATCAGACTTGTATAGCCATCTATGAATGAATAGGGATAACATTTTTTATTTAGATCGATAAGGAAGATCGATAAGAAGATATATTTGTTGTCAATGAAATTTTTACTCTAATTACTTTACTGCTTTCGCATATATTTTACTACATACTTTTGGTGTGTTTAAATTGATATTCTTAATTCAGCCAGGAAAGGGTTAAATATTTTGAAAAAAAATTAAAAATGATATAATAAAAGAAAATCATAAAAAATTAAATATCTATTTAAAAATAAAAAAATATCTTTTTAATGTATCTATTAAATATCTTAAAATTAGAAATGATAAGAAAACCATTAAATATTAAATATTTATTTATAAATAAAAATATTTTTATTGTCAAAACAATTTATTTTAATAGAAGTATTAAGCAATTTAAATAAATTTAAAATAATTTTTTGGTTTTAATGTGAAATGTATTTAATAAATTTGCAAGAATTTTTAGTTTTAATGTGAAATGTATTTAATAAATTTGCAAGATTTTAAAAATTGAATCGAAAAGAATTTAATAGATTAATTTGTGATGGGATAATTAAATTAACAGAAAAAATTGTATTAAATATGTAAATTGTTGTTATAAAAATAAAGTTTGGTGTTAAAAAAATGAATTCGGATATTGATGTTGCAACCACCTCTCACAGTTGTAAAACTCATACTGATGTTGTTAATATATAGAAATGCTTTAGTTTTTTTCCTTTCATGTTTTATAATAAATTAATAATTTTATTAGTAACTATTTAATTGATATAAGGAGTTAGTTAAAATTTTCAATTCGCTGAATAATTTAATGTTTTTAATTTAAAATTTTTGCCAAAATTAAATAATAAAAAACAGATTTTAAAATCAAAAAAAATCTGAAAGTTGATATATTTCAGTAGAAAGTTTTAAAATAAGAATTGTAAAAGAAATAATAAAATAAATAAAAGTTATTTCGTAAATTTATATATCAAGCTGCTACAAAAGTTTTTTTACGAAATTAAATAGTTTTTTACAAATTAATTTGTGTGAGGAATATTTTTGAATTGTGTTTATTGTGTGTTGTTTGGTATGTTGTTTTAGGATTGTGTTTCTCCCACCCAGATGGAAGATTGATATCTTAAATATTGTAAAACGTCGAGTTGTTTAATCAATTATTAAAACTTAAATAATCACTTTAAAATTAAACTAATATTTCATAAATAATATTTTAATAATAATTTCTTAAAATAAATAAAAATTATTTTAAATTTCAGTATAAATTATTTTTGTAATGATTAAATTGTATTTTAAATATTTTTGAATAATAAGACGTTAAAGTATATTATTAAAGAGTATCAATCAATAACGATGACGAGTTACACAAGTTTTACGGAGATTTGTTGTAGTGACAATTCAAATTGTGATAATAATAAATGTAAAGGAAACTCAATTAATGTTCTTAATATGGCGACCAACGACCACGTGACTCCGAACCTTAGAGGTCCAGAAATATTTGACGGATCTGAGTCAAAAGTTGAGGAGTTTTTAAAGAGCTTCGGCAGATATGCGAAGATCAAGGGATTCTCAGAAGAAAGAAGAGTCTTGCTGGTGACAGCATTCATGACTCCGGAAGCAATAAACAAATACGAAAATACACAGGGAGATGCATGGGAAACAAAAATGAGATCTGCATTCACCAGAGAAAAGAACATTCTGGAGATATTGAGGGAACTTGTTGAAATAAAAGTTGAATCAAACGACCCCTCAACCGTATTCCGGAAAATAGACGAACTAGTTGGAAAACTAGTAGAAAAGAAATTAGGAAAAAAAGAGATATCAGACTTTGCATATGCTAACACCGTAGATGATAGAGAAGTAAAGAGAGAAATAGCTTTGAGAGGTATCTCGAAAGCTGAGGATATCGAATGTATACAGAAGAAAATATATGAATTCGAATCAAAGAGTAAAGATATAAGGGTGGACGCGTACACTAAAAAAAGAGACAACGAATGGAGAACGGTCGAACATAAGAGACGACAGCCAAGACCACAAAACGAAGAAAGAATAATAGAAGAAAGAAAGAGATATTTCAAGACGAGAAAAATTTATTGCCGGGCATGCCACGAAGAAGGTCATGTGAGAAGAGAATGCCCAAATATCAGGTGCAACCACTGTAATAAAAAGGGGCACGGAAGAACACAATGCTATGAAAATCCAAATAGATTCAGAGAACGGGAGCAATGAAAACGGGACAACGGAAAGACTGGAAGAGATGACAGGAGAAATTACTCGAATGTGAAATATGGAGAGCGAAATCCAAAGACAAATAGAAAATATTCATTGGCTGAATTAGGAGAACGAAATGAGGAATGGGACAGAATGTCGGAAAGAACAGATAGAAGGGAAGATGTTACAAGAAGAAAGAGATATTCTTCTTCTTAATGATAGATTACTTCACGAATAATAGGAAATTCAGAGACGAGCAGGGAAACGAGGATGCACGATCACAGGGAGAAATGATCAGTGTGCTACAATAGGAAGCAAATGTAGATGTATGATTGATTGTATGATGAATGTGTATGTGATTGTATGTTTGATGATGTGTTTAAAAATATTCCGCTTGATCATTGTAATGAAATTATCGAACTTGATCCAAAGAATTGCACGTGTTGCTCTGGCATTGGTGCTGAACGTTTCGAGAGAGGAGAATATGCGCAATGTATTGTAGTGTGTAATAAATCCTTTGAAGTCGGACGTGAAAATCAGGCTGATTATAAATTATTCGCCAAAACCGGTTCAAGAGCGGAGAATGCTCATTTAAAATTAGATGATCTGATTAATGCGAAAAAGCAATTTGAAAAATCTTTATCGGAACACGATGTTCCAGACATTTTTAAAAAAATTAACGAATTGTTCGATCGACATTGATGGAGTGTGGTGGAGTTGCTTTGAGATGATGGAGAATGAGTGTTTGTCGCAGTTATTTGGAACGCAGAACGGGGCTGGAATGGCGAGCCGCAGTGATCTGGCGATCGAGATGAGAGAGTCAGGGAGCAAGGATGATGGTGATGAGATTACGTTGTGTTTTTTTTTATTAAATTTTTAAATAAATAATGTAAATTAATATTTTTAGTAATTATTATTTATTTTAATGTTAAAATTTTTAGTACATATTTTTGAAGGTTTTTCCTTTTTCATATTAGTTCAGATAAGTAATCTTGCAAGAATGTCTACGAATGAAAACTGAACCAATATAATTTTCATATTGCACAAAGGATGATCCAAAATGTGTAACCAATAAAATTGATAATCAATGTGTAAGTTCTCATAACATGACTAAATGGCTTCTCACTATGATAACACTATCGTGCCTAAAGTACAAAATAACATAAATACTTACATTTTCAAGGCTATGGAAGCATCTAAAAGAATTAATATTATTCATGAACAAGATCCTATTGTTAAAAGAAATCTTAAAATACGTTGGAAATGTTTGTATTTTCAAAAGGACGTGTCCCAAAACATTTTTCCTACTGAATTAAGCCGGAAAGATTTTAGTTGTTTGGTTTATTGAAAAAATTATTAAATGATTGTTTCACAAAACTTCTTTTCAATTGCTTTTTGAAAATATCATGCAGAGTATTCAGTAAAACCATATGCTTTTATTTATAATTTAATTTATTGCTCCATAATCTTTATGATAATAATCTTATGATAATATGCTCCATAATCTTTATAATTTTATGATTAATGAATCGCTGAATATCCTTATTACTTCTGTTTAGTTTCCTATAATATTATAGATTACAAATCAAATGTATGCGTACAACACATTTCCATTAGTTGTAAGTCTTATATGTTTAAAATGTTTAAATAGTCAAGTTGCCATTTGAAGTATGCTTCACTTTTAGATGACGAAGTTAGAAAACATTGTAGTACAAAATGGTTCTGTTTCCTCATCGACAGACCATAAAACCTAAAACAATTCTTGACAAAGGACCAAATTCAAGTTGATAATTTGCAAAATAGTAATATTAAAAGGGATCAAATTGTTACTACTCATTTGTATCGAATTGTAAAAATAAAATGCTGACCAATGAGGTTTCTCGTGAATTGAACACATGCAAAACCTTATGTGGTAAACAATTTATTCATTCTTGTTGTTATGAAATAGAACCAAGCCATTTATGGACCTAAAATTGACATCTGATAAAAATTTGATACAATGTAACAATTTAAAAAGTTCTCGCAGTTGATTATCATAGAAAGATTTAATAAAATTAACAGAAAAATCTAGTAACCAGAAAAGAACCTCCATTTGGATTGTTCACATTGATTGTCATTATAAAAAATTTCCATAACATTTAAAGTTTATTAGAACGATTATTATTGCTTTCCGTTGTAGTAAGTTTAGTTAACTCTTTCCTCAGGTGTATCACGGAATTAAGAGCGCTAAAGAAATAGAAAAAGATTATATGATTGCGAAACGGTAGTAGAAGCTGACATGATTATTTTCCTGAATATAGATTTATTTAATAATATTTTTATTATGATATTAAGTGGTTGCAAAAGCAATGCAGGTTTTTGAACCTAAACTTTAAATAAATGTAACTCAGCACAGAATAAACTTTATTAATCAAACTAAAAACCATCAGAATCAATGCATTTTTGCCAACGAGAAACAAGTTTATTGATGCCCCTAGTGTAGAACTTCTGAGTTCTGGATTCGATGAAATAGTTATGGGTGTCTTTGGCGTCGTCTTGGTTTTTGAAGCATCTTTCTTGGAGGTAGTTACTCTAGATGCTTGAAAAAATGGTAGTCGAGGGGCGAGAGGTCCGGTGAGTAGGGTTGAAGAGGTAGAGTTTCGTAGCACAATTCATATAGCTTTTGTAGGGTCGGTTTTGGAGGCCGTTGTCTTGGAGGAGAATTTGCCCCTTCATATTGACCAATCTCGGGCACATATGTTGGAGCTCTTAATGCTTTTTGACAATTTATGGGCAGTACTTCTCTGTGGTGATTGTTTCACCCGTATTCAGAAAGCCGGGATGGATGAGACCGGCTGCAGACCACCAAACAGTCACCATAACCTTATTTTGGTGGAGTTTCGGTTTTGGAAAGTGGTGAGGAGCATCATCACAGTCAAATAATTGTGTTGAATGTCGACGATTGTCGTAGAGAATCCACTTCTCATCACACTTCACAATCCGATCGAGAAACGGGTCGTTCTTGTTGCACAGAAATAGCGCGGAAGATACCTCAAAAAATAAAAACATCACACAAACGAATAAAACTTTAAAACAATAAATTTATTCTTAGAAATATTGCCACAAATTGCAAATTAAAATATTATTGCACATTTTCAACTTTTATAAATTTCCATTTTCCGATACAATTTTAAGAATTAATGAGATTTTTCATTTTTCATTTATAATTTTTTTAAAATTTAATCATGGGGTGATTGAACCACAATTAGACTGTAAAGGCAACCTGAAATCCAATGACTAAGAAGTTGAAATTGCCTTTACAATTATAGGAGAATTATGAATAAAAAGGCGAAACAATTAACAAAGGTAATTATTNAACAACAACAATGCTAAATACTTGTAAAATAATACCTTTTACAACTCAGTCTCCAAATCAAACTACGTACAACAAAGGTTCAGGATATTGTCACAATAATATTGATAAGTGATTTTTCTAAAACTAGATATGTTTCGTTTGACAAAAATATATTCGATAAATTTTGAGTTTATCAAGTGAAATATTTTTCGATGTTGACGGATGAAAATATCGTTCATAAAAATATTCAGGACTGCTTTCAACCAAGAATAATTCGCCAATAAAGGAATTTGTTCGTCGTAAAAAATGACAGTGTCGTAATTGAATAAAATAATAAAAAAAATATTGTCCGTATAAAATCAGGATTATGATTTATAATTTAATTTTGTAATTTCTGCAATCAATCTTTTTATTGATTGCATTTTAATTTAATTTTTAATTTTTCCTGCGATACCGCATTATAATATATATTGCCAATCTTTGACATTATTTGCCATNATTTGGTCGTCTTTCATTTATCTTTCCTTTTAATCCAAATTATTTTTCCACAAATGCGACTGTGAAATCTTCAACAAGATCGTCCGCTGTCTTTAAGTCACAAAAAATATATATACAAATACACGGCGACACAATAAAAAAATCATGAAATGCCAAAAAAAATAAAAGTAAATAAATAAATAAAGATAATTTACAACACGAGGAACACCAAATACAAAAAAATAATAACACACGCCCAAAAGAAAACATTCAAAAGTAAATATATGAAATCAGTAGGGCACTACATAAGCTTTCCCCCCTAAAAGCGGAGCGAAGTGTTTTAATCTGTGATTGGTGTTAATTTTATTCTTCTTAGGTTAATTCTTGTTTTATTTCCGTTAATTTCAATCAGAGCAGCGTTGTTTTTAATTATGTATACTTTTTATAAGATCCGATGTATTTGTTTTCAAAGTTTTTTGTGTGTGGTTTCTTAACGAATGCTTGTATGTTGTTATAGTCGTATGTTAAGTTGTTGCTATGTTGTGCGTTTATGTTTTTTTCTATAATTGTAGGTTTGTTTGTTATGCCTGTTAGTTTTTCTAGTGGTGATTTCCTGCTTTTTTCGTCCGGTCTTATTCTGAGTGCTAATAGTGTCTCATTAAGGTTATTGAGCCAGTTTCTATCATCTCCTTTTGTTCTGATTGTTTCTTTTAATATTCTGTGAAATCTTTCTTCTTAAAAATTGATAGTCTATTAGAATCAGGTGATTCTACAGTTCTATTTGAGATATCTTAATGCTAGCGAAAGATATCCATTTATCTTATGATCAATGAAAATATGATAAATAGCCCGTACATGTTTCAACTATAAGAATCATTTTCACAAATCTAGTCAACTTTTTATGATCAAGTTTTTATGACAAAATAAGTTTTACTACTATGCATAGTTGAATTAAGGGAGCTTTGATTACACTAAGCCAAGATATCTTGGTATTGGAACGCAATCAGATTTAAGATAAAAAGCGAATAATATTATATTAAGAAAAAAGAAACGGAAAAATTTGTAATGAATAAAGATTTTAAATTTAAAGAAATTAGTGAAATACAAAATTATCAATTTACTTAACATAGTGAATGGAAAATAATCTTTGTTCGATAACAGCACAAAATTAATTGAATGGATTTCATTAACTTAGCAAGTGTAACCACAGTCGATAATTTAGATATTAAAAAAAATTTGAAATTTCCAATTTTTTTATATTTTAAAATTCTACGTTTTTGGAGCATAACTTTTTTTTATTTAAACCTAATTGTAATAATTGAGTTTGACCAAAAAACCTTTAGAAAATTATAAAGGTTTTAAAAAATTTGATAAATGAAAGGAAGTTAGAAAAATTTCAACTGTTTTTATAATTATTGTAATATAGGGAGGAGTTAATATCGAATAGATTCTTTTATGACTATATTGTTAGAAAGTATTAACTTTAACCTTGTAAGTTTAAATAAATCTTAGAGTTTACCTGTCATATCAAAAGTGCAAAAAATAGCAAAACCATCTTCATAAACATCCAATTTTTCAAAAGATATTATTTAAAATCAAAACTCTGAATGCCCTTTATTAATTTATTTGAATGATTTTGACAGATTACCATCTACCTTTCCGAAAAAAACATTAATATGTAACTTATATGAGAAATGAGACTGTATTAATAAGATCAATGAATCCACAAATTAATATTCAAGCTTCACACTAAACTTCTCTGTTCAACATTTATAAATAGAAAATGATGAACTTATTGGTTACATATTCATTGCTTCGTTATACAGTATTCCCTCAGTAAACCGCGGGTGCTGGGAGCCATCACCTTTACCCGTGGTTTATTGAAAGTTAACATTGCAGCAGTATAAAATTGGGTATTTGCAAAATATGAAATATTAGGACCGTTACATATCCAAAATAAGGTATACTCAACGCTTATTAAAAGAAAATTAGCTATTTTTATAAACTTAATTTTTAGTTCATGCAACAATAGGCACCAGTTAAAAAATATCAAAATATAAAATGGTTCATATGTATTTAACTCTTAAAAATGCGAATCAAAAACATATACATAATTAACACTAAAGACGGTTCCAATAAATTAATTTATTCCAATTAAATATAAGGTTGTAGAATTCAATCACAGTCAACTTGTGTCAGTGTTTAGTCTTTTATATATTTACTTGAAAATAAGTCTGTGATTCTTTTCTGATTTGATTCATTTTGAAGTTTGATATCAGAAATAAATCTCTTCATCATGAAAGGCTTAGCCAAATTATTCGGCTTACTTTCAAAGTAAAGAATTGCTGTTTCAATTCCTTTGACGGCTTCTGCAGCAGTTGGAACGGGAATCACAACTCCACCATCGTCCTCATCCTTAGGACTATCATCTCCAGTACCATTGACTGTTGTGTTTGTCTGAGTCACGAGCACAACAATTGATTCATCTGATAGCATCTCGAGCCTTGGTTCTGAGTTGTCACATTGTATCCAGCAGTTGGCAAAAGGAGAATTGAGTTTGTGAAGCAAATCAGAAAGATTGACTAGCTCACTTGGTTATTCAAGCAACTCACTGATGTCTTCAAGCTGTGAACTGTTGTTGATAGTATTGTTAGGAAAAAGAAACTTAAACCCTTTGCGCCAACAATTTCTAACGGTGCTTGTAGTTGGAAGATTAAAAAAAATGAACCAATTAATTATCAAATTATAATTGTAAAAAACATTTAATTTGATTATTATTATCAGTGTACAAAAAATTCAAGCTCGAATTTGTTTAAATCGACAAATTTAATGATTACTTTTATTTACTGTAAACAGAATTTGAAAATAAAGATTAAAAAAAGCGAATGTGGAATAATTATGTAAATATTAATGTATTTTAATGTGTTTGTTGTTTTAATAATCATTATTGTAAATTGTTAATTCAAATATATATTTCTTAGTTGGATATTCTTTTTCACAACAGTGGCGTCATGAACAGGATCAAACGCGATTGTGGAGATCACCAGTCGAAATTACTGGAAGTACTTTTGAATAGAATCCTGAAAAAGGACTCCGCCAAAACTCCGAAAACATTCGAAGAAGGGGACGATGCTGCCCAATTTTTGAAATGTATGGATGCATTTATGCGGCAACTTGAAATATCGAAGGAAACACAAGCTGACTTCTTCATGGAATACTTGGAGGAAGATGTTCAGTGTTTTCTGAAGTCGCAGTGGGGTTACACCCAAAACCAAAAGTTTCGAATGGCTCAAGGAAACTTTTTTGAAGCGGTTCGGACGAAAGAAGTCAGATATTTCATCATGGATGAAACTATTCGGCATTCGACAGAAGGATGGCCAGTCAACGAAGGACTTTATGAAAGAAGTAAGAATTCGTTGTATTAAATAATTACCGGATTTGACCTCCGAAGAAAGAGAGCCAAAAACTCTCCAAGTTTTTATAAATGGTTTAATGAATGACAGAGCTCAAAAAGCACAAAAAGTGTTGCAGCCTAAAACTTTGGATGAAGCATTCGAGATGATAAAAAAAGAATGTGTAACTCAGGAGATGTCGGCAACAGTAAATATACTGGCCGAGAATGTTGAAATTCGAATGCTCAGGGATGAAATTTCAGAACTGAACAAACGTATTACCTCATTGCAGGAAACGGTAAAAATGCTGCAGCAAGAAAGACAATCGAGTCAATGGAAAGGTGATAATAGAACGAGAAATCCTGTCAAAAAAACAAGTGGATGCTGGGAGCAGCAGTCACATTTTGAGAGACTGTAAAAAGTCTCGATTCTGTAAAAAATGCAACAAAAAGGGGCATATAGATAAGTTTTGTCTAAACAGAAAACGTAAATCAGTCCATTTGGTCGAGTTTGCCAGTATATGCAGTAATGAAAATGAAACAGACACTGGAACAGGTACGGAAGAACCGAGCATTTGTCATATTTCAAATGCAAAGAAGTCGTATGCCAGAGCGGTGAAAGAAACAGTTCCGAAACAAAAGGAACAGAATAATCTTCGAGTAAAGAAGAGCAGTTATAAAGTAATAGATCAGAACAAACCAATGTGTTACGGTCGGATCAATGGGAACTGTAAAAAGATCTTATTAGACACCGGAGCCGAAGTGAATGCTATCAGCAAAGACATGCTAATGGAGTTGCAAGATTCAGATAAAATATTAAAAACCAGACGTTCATCCAGAAAAATCAAGTGTGCAGATGGATTTACAGTGCCTGTACGAGCGGAAGTACACCTGATAGTTGAATTGGGTGCTAAAGGGAAAAGTTGTAATTTCTTTGTTGTGGATGGATTGAACCCGGATATAATTCTTGGGATACGGAGTATGAAGAGTCTTGGGATTAAGATTGATCTCGATAATAATGGTGTTAATAGTGGAACAATTTTCGTTCCATTCGTTTCGAAGGTGAATGCAAATACGACAGTCCCGACAAATCATTTAAACTGAAAGGGCACTGTTTGAGGAGTCGGAAGCAATATGTGCCCTATGAGACTCAGACTGTAGCAGCTGCCGTTACACGAGAAGCGCCCGAAAGTGAGTGTCTCTTATCCCAATTTAGATATGTGAATGATAGCAATAGAGACAATATTATTAGTTTAGTGAAAGAATTCAGAGACGTATTTAGTTGGTCTAAATATGATATAGGCTTGGCGCGGAACGCTGAGCATAAAATAGAGCTTAAAGAT
>MQRK01216094.1:0-10923 GCA_001938485.1 Girardia tigrina
TACTGGACAAATGTAATACTCACATCTATTGAAACCTTGCATTGTATCATGACAAATTTGTGGATTGTGAACATTTGCCACACAGCATGAGTATAATGAACATTGCGAAATTTTTGTTTTTTAATTTTCTCATGGAATATCTTCGATATATTTTCTTTGAATAAATTCTTTTTCGATTTGCCGAAAGGAACTAGATGTTGACTATGATCTTTGGAAAATTCTTCAAAACTAGTTCTACACACTACCTCACATGTTGGACATATAAAATATTCTTGTGAATAGAAATTGTATTTGTAGTAATCGTGTAAATTTGAGTTCCACTGCGCTGCTACTGCAACAATAGATGATATAAGCTTCCACTGCGCTGCTACTGCAACACAGCCGGTTTACTTTTTTGAAAAATGTCTGTGCGTTATAAGCACCTTGGCAATAACTCAACAGTTTCCCTCAATCCGTCACGGCTGCTCTTGGCTTCTCAAACGCTAGTCTTCGTCAATCTTTAAAATTATCAGCTTTACCATCTGTGTTTTCAAATGCTTCCAAGAGATCTTCATGTATCATGGAGTAAATACATGTTAGCCATTTCTTTTGATTAATTTCGGCTACTTCAAAATATCTTTTACAAAGATAAATAAATTTTTCTTGGTTTTCTCTGATCTGGAACATGTCGGGAGTCAGTCGGTTCGTGATTAAATCCGCTAGCACTGCCACCATGTTAAATTGGAAATTAACTTCCATTCTAAACCGAAAAGAAATTAAGAATTTCAAAATTTATTCAAAACTACAAAAGGTTAAATTTGTTATTCAAACAAATATTCATTTTTTTATATTCTTTTTTTAAATTTTATTTTCCAATATTTTTTTAATTTCGATTATAATTCGAAATCTTTAAAAATCAAATTTTCTATTTCCTGAAATTAAAAAATTAACAACAACACTCTCTTACACAATGAAAGGACCGAATATTCAGCTATTTTGTGAAAACAATCTTAAAATAACACTAATTAAATCGATGACAAATGGTGAAAGAACTTCCGAGAGTTGTGATGACTCTTAATGAGATATTAATGAATGTTTGCATAGTAATTGTGTCGGTGCTCTTAACCGAGATATTCAAAACACTTTCACTAAAGACAATTTAGTTATGACTTAAAATTTATTTATATCATAGAGGCAATTAAAAAATATTAATTTGACCACTTGCATCGAAAAATATCAGAATATGAGTATATGTTCATAACTCTCAGAATAAAGTTATTTTGCCCAAAAAAATTGCACCCAAGGGTTACACGTTTGGTTTTCGTTATTAAATGTAACTATTGTTGGTATGAAAACTTTGTCTGACAAAAAAATTAACTCTTCCTTTGATTAATTTATAAAAATAAATATGAAAATGTTTCCTCTCAATTAAAATTAAATAAAACATTCTTTTTGGAAAGAGAAATTTGTTAGACAAAACAGATTAATATTATCAAAATATTTATCTTTATGTCTAGATTTATCCTTCTTTAGATAAAATAATGTCGGATAATGTCAAATGAATTATTAATTTGTCATTATATAACTTTGTCTGCATTTTCAGTTTAAAATAATTTATTTTTAGACATAAATTAGTTGTAGTTTTACAAAAGAAATATAATTTTAATTAATCTATTTTCTATATTTATTATTAGTTTTTCAACCCTTTTGAAGAAGGAATCAAGAAATTAGAACCTTATATTTTGGCAAAAAATTTAATAATATTCATGGAGGTCATTGAATTGACACCCTTAAATTATTGTTATCCTGTATAAGCCAGTCAGACATACTTCCCCGTAGTGTACCAGAGAAACTTAAAATGTACGAAAGCTACTTTATCTGAAAGGCCGCTCCCTAACAGTAGGCTAGAAGTGCCTGCAATCCATTACCTACAAGACATGTGAAACTCTAGAACTTGTTTTTGGATTCCGGCTAACCAATAGTCAATTAAGATTTTCTGGAACACGAAGAACCATTTCGGACTCCCGAAATAGAATAACACTGATAACATCTAAAGTTACTCTTTTTAAACCTTTAAATGGAGATGTAATCACCCTTCAGCTAAAGAGTCAATATTATTATTTATTTATAACTTTTATTTTTTCACTTAATTTACCTATGATTTTGGGAAAAAATATTTTTAATGTATTTTTCATAAAATATTATTTCTGTGTTTTTATTCTCAAAAATTTCTTTTTCAAAATACTTTGAAATTTTTAGAAGAAAAAAAAACATTTTCTAAATAATTTGATAATTTTCATTATTATTTATTTATTAATAATTAATAAGGTTTTGTTTTTCTTTGTTTTTATTTTTTCTTTAGTTTTTAAATATTGAATTTAAAAGTAAATTTTAGAGATCGTTTTGTTTTTTATATGACACTTTTATCAATTGATTATAAAAATAAAAATTGTATAAATTTTTTTCACGTACTATAAAGAAGCGTTTTCAAAATTTTCCAAAATATGGAAAAACTATATCGCTTTCCTCCATACATGGACCCCTTCATCCTTTCTTCTGCAATAAGAAAATATTTAGAAGTATATTTTCATGTGAAAACATTGATTTACTGGTTTATTTAGTGATTAAACTAGTTTAAGTAGGTGACAAATTAATAGTCACCCCCATAAAATTTTAGGTTTTTACAGAAGCTTTTGCCTAAATGTTTCAAATTCGCATGTTCATTTAATATTTCTTTCTTTTACAAGGAAAGAGATATTAAAAGACAGTAACAACTATTTAATACTTTTATTTCCAAGATTTAAAAGAAATTTACATAATGAATACCCGTTGGATAAATAATACATTAAAGTCAAAATTTAGTATTACCACTTTTTGCTGCAATAATGGCTTGTACCCACCGTGACATTGACTCAATCAACTTTCGACAAGTATCCGTAAAAGAAATATCCCTGATCCAAACATATAAGAGAAAGGTGACGAGTCCTTTTTTAGTGGAAATTGTTTCCTTTCGTAATCTGCGCTTGACAATAGCCCAGAGGGTCTCAATCGGGTTAAGGTCTGGACTATTGCCCGGTCGTGGTAAAACTGTAAAATGATTGGCGGCGAGACATTGCATGGATTTCCTGCTGGTGTGGCAAGGTACCCCATCTTGCATAAACACAAAATCACATGTAGGAAACCACTCATGAGCTTAGGGAATCATCTGAGTTGTGAGAACTTCCACATATTGGTCGGAGTTCATAGTTTTCACTTAAACATACAACCTACCACAACTTTTTGCACTCATCATGAACCACACCATCACCTTTGTAGGGAATTCTACTGAGGATCTTGTCGGGATAGGCCTGTCACTTTCATGTCAGATGCGAGGCATATATGCTGCTTCACTCTGAAAGGAGGACTCGTCTGAAAAACAAACTTTTGGTTAATCCTCGACACTCCAACCAGAATGATCATTGGCCCACTGGAGACGTTTCTGGCTCATTGCAGCATTCAGTAAAGGCTTAGCAACTGGTTTTACACTCCTAACTCCTTGTTCCTTAAGTCCACATTGCACTGTTTTGTAGGACACATTTGACACCTCAGTGGTTTGAAGAGCACCAGCCAATTGATGTAAAGTTGCTTGGGGGTTATGCAGCACAAGCCGTTGAATTTGGCGGTCTGTCTGCAAGAATGTTGCTCTTTTACGTCCACATCGTCCAATTCTAGAAGTACTGAAAGTATCTTGTTTCTTGATACGCTCGACGGTCCTTGTACAGATTCCAATATGATCTTCGATTTCACCAATTGAATGTCTGCCACCTTAAGAAGAGCAAGAATAGCAGTCTTTTGGGACTCTGTAGTATCTTTCTTTGCCATTTCAGAAACAAGTAAATAAATGAAATATGATTATGTTTCTCAGGATTAATGTGAAAATGACCTGTTTCATACCCAGTAATTGGTGATTTCCATGTGAATAAATTTATCTTCTTCTTATCAAACTGTGAAGGACTCATGTGAAAAGCTCATTCCTTTAAATTTTTGAATAAATAAATTTTTGGTGTTAATGAATTCTAATATTGATCAAGAACCCAACACAAACTATAACAGTTTTCATGATGAAATAAATGTTAGTTTGTGTGCAATGTTATTTGCTATGTGAACAGTTAATCAATTGGCAAAATATATCATATTCAAAATTATGCAATCATAATTTTCATTATTAGTCATGATAATAATAGCGTACAATACCAGATAAATTGATTTAGTAGTGTGAGAAGTGGTTGCAACCTCTATATCAGAATTCGTTTTTTAAATACCAAAATATATTTATTATATCATTTTTAATTTTAAAATATTGAATAAGCATATTAACATAAAAATATTTTACCCTTTAAATTAAAAAAAATAATAAACTATTCAGGCGAGATAAAAATTTAAATTAACCCCTTATAAGTAGCTTCAAAATGAATGAAATATAAATAAAAGAACATCTATTATTGTGTTTTTATATCTCTTTCCTTGTAAAAATAAGAAATTGTATTTGCACATGAGAATTTGAAACATTTAAGCAAAGGTTTCTGTTAAAAAACTTAAAATTTTATGGGTTAGACTATTAATTTGTCCTCTACACTCATAACTCCTTGTTCCTTGAGTCTACGTTGTACTGTTTGTAGGACACACTTAACACATTAATGATTTGAAGAGCACCAGCCAATTGAAAGAAAATGAAACAAATGTGATTCTGGAAAATATTTTACTTTTATTTATTACATACAATTAATGAAATTAATGAAATTGGTATTTCTTCACAATTTCTTCAATATTAACCTCTATGGCCATCAACCAAAGTCGCAAATATCCACTCTGTATAATATTAAGGCGATTCCTTGACTTGCTAAATATATGAACATCATGCTTAAACATTTTTTCTACTAAATACAAGTTTGGAAATGCAATAAAAAACTAATATTTAGTAGTCTTATATTTTAATTAAACAATTAGTGTTAAATAAGGTTTTCTCGAAAACATAATCTTATTCCATGGACCCTCTACGTTCCCTCTGTTCTTTCAAAGATCAATTAAAATTCTCACGGATATCAAGGAGTCCGAAAGAAACTCTTTGAGAACCCTTGCTCTAAAGGTACTTTATTTCTGACATTAGTATAATTATCCTTTGTCAGTACATAGTCAGAACTTTGCTTATAAGCTTTACCATTCGAAGGATCTGGATCTCGAACAACATTAACAATTTTTAAAAATTAAAAAGTAAATTTTTACAAAGACCATTTTTACACTATTTGAGTTTTGGTTTATCAATTACTTTTTACTATTTTAAAATTATTTTGAATGTTTATTTATATTCTTTGAATTGCTTTATTTACTCTAATTTTCTTTGGATTTGATTATATTTTATATTTTGAAGTTTTATTAATGTAATTTGACCGTTGCAAAGACATGGTATTTTTTAAACTAATTTGAATTTTTTACACTGCTTCTTTTATTTAAATCTAAGGATTTTAAAATTATTAAAACAAAAGTAACTTATTTTGATCCTAAAACACCTTGAAAAGGGTCAACCATTTAAATTTCTCGACCACCAACATTAAATTAAGTGCAAAACATTGATCATAAATAGTTCATATTCAAGTAAATTTAAATGATAATAATGTTATTTATCTCTAACAGGTTTTTAGCGCAATTTCCATACTGACAATTGCGAATATTAATTGGTTATTTCTGTGTGGATGGATGGATGTGTGTCCGTAGCTTTAAGTCGTATCTCCTCCTCAACGAAGCAATATCGAGGGCTAGTTCCAAAAGCAAATATGTTAAGCAAGTTTGGAGGATGATTGTGGGCCAAAAAAATTTTAGAAATTCCTTCATGGATTTCCCGGAAAAGCAAAAGAAACTCGAAAAAATGCAGTTTTTGGCCTATATCTCGGCAACCAGACCACTTAGCGACTTGAAACATTTACCAATCTATTTCTACAATAATTTAGAACAATATTGCCGAAGAAAGTTTATAAAATATCCTTTCGTTCGGTCACAAAAAATTAATCATAGTCAAATACTGAAATAAACGTTTTATTAATTAATAGACAACTATTAATTTCATATGGATTAATTAATTAATTTTAATTAATTTTATATGGACATTTTTTACTTGATGAAGTTGCTTTTAGCCCAATTTACGAAAATTAAACCCCTAGATTGACCCTCTTCTCCTGAATATAAGCTTTTACTTGAGCGGATTATGCGGATTATCGTAATCCGATCAAATTCGGTAATTTTTTCATGGGTGTGCTGTCGGATTATCCAATATTCGAATTAAAGGCAGCAACAACAAACAATTTTCTAAAATTCATTTTCGTTAAAATTCGATTAAAATCCGCATAATTAAAGTTTCTTCAAGGATTCAAATCGGTAAGTGAGAATGAAACGAAACGTTTTTAAACGATTACGTCTCAACGTTCTATTTTCTTCACAGATTTGATTCAAGACTTGCAGTCGTCATAAAATGCCTAAGAAACGCTGGAAAAAAATACCTAAGAAACCTTTTGGAACTAGCCCTCGATGTTGCTTCGTTGAGGAGGAGATACGACTTAAAGCTGCGGACACACATACATCCATCCATCCACACAGATGAATAAAAATGAATTTTTATCCTCCACGACGCTTGATTTGCATGACGATCGGCTTGTGATCGGTAAAATATTTGGGCACCGAATAACATAAGGAAATTGCGCTTAAATTGTCACTAGACTTTTAATTAACTTGTTTTAAGAGAAACCAAGAGAACGTTATCTAAATATTTTAAATAGAAAAGTTAAAAACATTTAGGGATTTTGTTTGAATAATGAGATCCATGCTTGATGAAGCTGCCCCCTCCTTGCAGTGTCTGTCAAACGAAATCAGTCAACATATGGAAGTCGCATCCCATTGACATGGAAAATTAGTATACATAAATAATTGAAAATTCATTATAAATAATAAAAATATATATTTATATTTATTAATATTTCTTATATCTAGAACTATTCGAAACCAGCTTAAATTTATTCATAAAATGATAAAAAAAATACTAGAAAAAAATCATTTTCTGTGTGGGCCACTCGGGGTGAATCAGAGGGAATAAACAGTTATTACTAAAAATAATTTCTACACATTCAGAATTTCTTATTTCGTCTGATGGAGATGCAATTTTTTCTGTGTCGAATTCTGTCATTACTGGTTCATGATGAATAATCCCATGTGTTGACCCGGAATATTAGTTGAACAATTATAATTCAGTTTTCTAAATCATTTTAGACTAATTTATTATATATTGATGGTAGAATATTTTAAACAGTGTTGAAATATGTAAAACATATTTAAGAATATATATATATATATATATATATATATATACAAGAAAAACGAAAACTCCATTTTTCAATAATTTTATTTAAAACTAGTTTCGCCTTTACAGTTATCGTCAGTTAAAATGAACATTTAAACAAAATTACAAGTCATTTAAAAGATTTTCTGATTGTTACACCATAAATAATTTCAATATTTTTAAAAAAACTTTAACGTGTTTAGATAAATCACTTTGTATATTTAAGCATGGTTAAAGTTTTTAAAAAATATTGAAATTATTTATGGTGTAACAGTCAGAAAACCATTTAAATAGCTTCTAATTTTGTTTAAATATTCATTTTAACTGACGATACCTGTAAAGGAGAAACTAGTTTTAAATAAAATTATTGAAAAATGGCGTTTTTGTTTTTTTTATCTAAATTACCATTGAGCCTTATTCAAAACGATATGGAATATTAACCCCTTTACCGTGGAAAAAAATTTTTTTTGGAAACTGTGTAATTGTTTTCTTTCATTATCTGATTTGTTATGTTGTCCTGCTTTTTTTTGTATCAGGACGAGTTAACTCGGGACGCACGGCACACAGACGACTTTTATATATCTGTAGACGAGTTAACTCGTGATGTACGGTTAAGCCCAAGATTTCATATGACGAGTTAACTCTTGACACATGGTAAATGGGTTAAAATGAATATGAATTTAAAAACATTTTACCATAATGATAAAATAATTATTCACAGAACTACTGGTCATAATGTGAATAATTAAAAATTAATCATTCTATTAAAACTAACAAATATTAAGTTATATTTTCTGATGATATGATATGAAACTTCTTAACTTGTTTAAAGCATATCTTTTAAAAAAGCTTTAACGGAATTATTTGTCAAAAATTTTGAATTAACGTTCAGGAAACTATATATATATATATATGTGTGTGTGTATTTAAAGATTTTAAGATTCGAAACTGCTTTACTTTTCAACTTTTAAAATTAATTTTGTATAAAAAATGTTTAACTTTCTTTTAATCTTTTTCATTTATAATCCATGTTGTGAGGAATATTTTAAATTGTTTGAATGAGTAAATGTATGGATGATGTATGTTGATTTAAGTACGTTGAATTTAGAATGGTGATTCTCCCACCCATATGGAAATTGGTATTTTTTATTAAGTTTAAAGTGATTGACTATTCGAACATAATTAAAATAATCACTTTATAAGTTCATAGCTTTAATTTCAGAATTAAAATTAAGTTTAATAATTTTCAGTAAAATTTTAATTAAATGCATTTTTAATAATTTGATGTCATTTTTATTATTTTGGGATTTATTGAAAAATGGTAAAAATTAATATTTTTAATTAATATTTTTTAGAGGTTAAATATTTTAAAAAATAATTTAGAAAAATTGTTCGAATAATCATGATTAAAAATAGAAATAAGAAAACCACTTAGAACGATGGCAAACGATGAAAGACCTTCTGAGAGTCTTAATAACTCTAAATGTAATTACAATAAAGATTTAAACGAGACTTGTTTAAATGTTCTTAATACATGTCATCGTTTTAAAGTCTCAAAAATTGTTCTGTCATGGCATAAACTGTTCACCTAGCAAATTGTATTGGGTTGGCTAAAAAGTCATTGCGTTTTTGAGTACGTCCTAATAAAAAGCTTGAAAATATCAAACGATGTGATAAAATTAAAATTCATTTATATATTCTGAAACCGTAATTTTCAGACTATAGTTTATTCATAATATTAATTGATTTTGTTTTAATTTATTATTTTACCGTCAATTCGAAATTGAAAATCAAAATGAGCATATTCATCATGTTTTGTTTCATTATTTTCGCAAAGGGAAAACCGCTGTGCAAGCTCATAAGAAGATATATTTTGTATATGGTAGTAACTCCTTAAAACTTCGACAGTGTCAATACTGGTTTTCTAAATTTTGTTCTGAAAAATTTCCTCTGAAAGATGCACCACGCTCCTGTCGACCAGTTGAAGTTGATGGCGACAAAATAACAGCACTGATCAAATCTAATCCACATATGACGACAAGAGAAGTTGCAGTCACTCTGAAAATATCAAAATCAAGTGTTGGAAGTCATTTAAAGAAACTTGGATTCGTCAGTAAACTCGATATGTGGTTACCATATGAACTGAAAGAAATTCATTTGGTGAAACGTATAGACATTTGCGATTCCCTTTTGAAGCGCTTGATTACGGATTACGAAAAATGGATTGTTTACAACAATGTGGAACGCCAACGATCATGGACAAAGCGTTGTGAGCCTGCCAAAACGATCCCAAAAGCAGAATACACCAAAAGAAGGTTATGCTTTCCGTCTGGTGGGATTTTAAAGGAATTGTGTTTTTTGAACTCCTTCCGAGGAATGAAACCATCAATTCAGACAGATATTGTGGTCAGCTGGAGAAATTGGTTCATTCAATTCAACAGGAACGTCCTGAATTGGCAAATCGAAAAGGAGTTGTAATTCAGCATGATAACGCAAGACCACTCGCCAGAAACTCTTATCACTGGGTTAGAAGGTTTTGCCGCACCCACCGTATTCTCCAGACTAGGCCCCATCGGATTTTCACTTATTTAGATCACTGCAGAATTCCTTAAACAGAAAAACATTCGCCAGTGATGATGACATCAAATCGTTCCTAGACGGCTTTTTTGCTGACAAAATTTCAACTTTAAATACTTTGTCAAAATGCAATTGGTGTGCTTAAACTGAAAGAAATTCCACGAATAAACTCCTGCACACCGATTTCACCATCATCAAAACGCTGTTGCAATTTTGAAATACGTTCACTTATTGAATTATACTTTTTATTTTTTTTGTTAATAACTTGCCCAGCATTAATTTGTGTCATCAATGTTTCTGTAAATCCTTGTTCCTTTCTTATACATGATATTAAATCATAAATATTGGGGTGATGCTTAGTAACTAAATTATTGAAGCGGTTGTGCCATCCCTCAACATCATTGTTAGTCCGCCGTCTGTGTCAATTGATCAGGTATGTTGATGTCATTTAAACTTTGAGGCAAAACCGGTAATTTCTCGTGACGTGCTCGATACAACACGTTGTTTATAGATTTGAAAGCTGGAAATATAGCGGAAGCAGAAGTATTACCAGAAATTTCAGCTGCCGCATCAGAATGTATAATCGGAATACTGCGAGTTTCTGTTTTTGCCTGTTGCTTCATATTACAAACAGTAGACTTTACGATACCGATTTCTGGTGCTGGTGGATAGGAATGCCCTTGTTTTTAAATCGGATGACAGTTATCAATATCTGACCAAAGTCTTCCTTTGCAACCGATGTACGACATCGCCAAATTTTTCTAATTGAGGTGACTGTATCTACACGGTAGGAATATCCTCCATAATTGCATGCTTCAGAACCTTTTTGAGTTGTTAATATTTCTATTTAGTTTTTTCACAAGCAAAACTTAAAAATAATGTTAAGAAAAAATCGAAAATTAAAACAAGCTTTAAATTATATTATTAATAAAATATATTTAAAAAATTATATCTTAAAAATATCTTATTAATATAAATATTCTCCAATTTAAATGACAAAAATC